>QANY01006630.1:56893-73468 GCA_003255025.1 Datisca glomerata
CCCCCCCCCCCCCCCCCAATGGTGTCCTCTTTCTCCCGAAATATATATATGTCAAAAGTTTCTAAAAATGTTTACAATTTTAAAATTTGGTAAAAAACAATTATTTTTGTAAAATTTGAAAATCTCTAAAATCACTCCTACAATCACTTCACCACCAAATGATATTATTTCCACAATTACTATTCAATATTATTGTTAACAATTATTTTATGACTTTTAATGTAATTTATGTAAATAATATAATCAGAGTAATGATGAACATTTTGACGAATTTACTACAATAATGATAATATATTCATAAATAGTTATAATAATATTTAAGTAAATAATTATTTATTTTGTTAAAGGTAAATTTTTTATTAACCAAAAGAAAACATGAAATCACAAAATGCAAGGGCTATATCCTAGAAAACAAAAGAAACCAGAGAATACAAAACAAAACAACCAAGGACTGTCAGACTAAATTAAACCCAACTGTCTAGTGCATTTGGTTGTAAAACAATCCTATTTCCTGCATGAAGATAAAGAAGTCTATCTTTAATCATATTAATAATATTCCTAGAGGTAATAGAAGAGTCAATAATTTTACTTAGAAAAACTCTTCTATTCCTCTAAAGCTAAATACAGTAAAAAAAACAGAGAAAACAAGTTTAATACAAACTGCCTTATAATTTCTACCCTCAGAAACTCTAATGATCCAGGTGGAAGACTGTCCAAATTCAGAATATTATAGTGCAGCTCACATCTAGCAAAAAGATCAGAGAGAAGAGGGACAATAGCCTTCAAGAGATAAAGAGGTGTGAAACAAATTCTTCTCTTTCAGAACAGAAAACACAAGCAATACCTGCATTTGGACACCATTTGACAACATGGTTTTTGGTAGCCAACCTGTCAAGCATAGCTAGCCAAGTAACAAATGAACATTGGGGAATCTGACCTTGAAACCAAAGTAGATTAGTCCAAATTCAGGTTAGGGAATTCAGTAGTCAAAGCTTTATAGGTTGCTCTTATGGAGAAAGCACCAGTTGGATTAGAATCCCCCCCCCCCCCAGAGTACAAAGCCAAGGTTAAAATTATTTCTATAAAAACATTGACAATCTGATCGAAGCCAATGTTAAAATTATTTCTTACTCTTGTTTTCCTTTTACAATAAGTTGAGATTGAGCCTTGTTATTTTGTTGGGAACTTGAATTTTGATATAGAAAGAAGAGAAGTAGGCAACTTTTTACCCATGTCATGTAAATTAGTCTCCTCATGTTCTCAGTATCATTACCAAATACAAGCAAGCCTTTGATAGTATGGAAAGGCTTGTCCCTCCATCTGCATGCATCCTTGTCATGCTATAATAATAATAATAATGTCAAAAAAAGTCAAGTTTCCAACTCAAACTGCAAAAATGAACGAAAATGATCATAGTAAATAATATGTTTACTATAATTACATAGATGTAAATAAATTACTTGCAGGGCATTTTTGTAATAAAAAATTTGAACATTTTTACAGTTTGAGCTGGGAAGTTGACCGTTTTACAGTTCTTCCAAATAATAAATTAATGTAAGTTAATATTATGACAACACATTAATTCATGGTGTTTAGCCAAACAAATATAGTTTTAGTTTCAACGTGCATGTAATCTTTGTCATAATTGACTACTCTCAAATTCCACACACTTCTTAACATCATTGCAACCAAACTTGCTCTTATTCAACATGTCAAGAATGATTCCATACCTTTTTTCAATTTTCTTAACTTGGACTCAGTATGTGAGTTGGCCTTTAACTTAGAGTCATGACACTTTTTATTCAAACTTCTCTTCATAAGTGTGTGAGTACCCAATTTAAAAGAATTAGTATCACAACGAAAACCTCATGTCTCTTACTACTATCCAATCTCGTCAACCAAATGAGGCCTAAGAGTCTTCATGTTTTCTTTACTGATTGAATCTACTATTCATTCACACTTTTCTCTATAAATGTTAGAATATCAAATTTAAAAAATCTAGTATGACAATGAGTCCTGTCAACCAAACAAGGCCTTAGGGCCACCATGATTTTCATTACTGGTTGAACCTAAGGATTCTGACAGGTCCTTTAAGTTGTGAAGCCCCACATCACTATCATCCAAATGTATATTTACCCTAAGAAATGAATGTCTGTTACTTTTGCTTTATGGAGATGAGATGAAATTTCTCATTTGTGACATTTGTATAATTATGAGGTCCACTTTAAAAACCTCTAAAGTTTGGGGTACTATTACTTTTTGTTCGTACATGCTTGAACTTCATAAACAATAAAATATTTATAAGATTATGAATCAAATTAAATTGTACAAACAAATAATTAGTGAAAATGTAATACCTGAATGGTCTATTATCTCTTCTATTCATATTTAAGAAATGAGTTGCTTCTCTAGAAGAAGAATAGAGTAACAACAAAGTTAATTTCCTAATTTAATAGACTAAAACAAAATCACATAAAAACATATATATATATATAACCATAAAAAACAGACAATGGGTTCGGATTATATTATCAAAAAAAACAAACGATGTAATTAACATAAATAGATGCTTTATAAACTAAAAAGATAAAATTGAAGAGTATGCATATTTATACAGGTAAAGAGAATTAGAAGTCAGTTTGAAAGTAATCAAAACTAAAGAAAATGGGAGTTTGGAAACCAAGCTTTGGTTGTCAAACGAAATCCAAGACACATTCAATATATGATGAATGAGTGAAATCAATTAAAAGAGGCCTGGTTGAACTCTGAAGTTATATGTTAATCAAACAACTTAAAGATTAATACATTAAGATTAAGGTTGGGTTTTGTAGCTTGTCGTTGCTAATTGAATATATCTGGATTCTCCTTTTTCTCTTTTAATATTTGATATTATCTCGTCCACGTCTCCGTTCCTAGCCTGATCATGAAGATTATTATCCGTCCGGTCTCCTGCACAACTGGTATCTTTGGTGTAAATGATCATTAGAGACGGACAACGCCTATGTTTTCAGGTAATTGGTGAATTACTGATTTAACTATTTTATTTTATTTTTGGTTTTTTGGTTTTTTGGAATTCGCTTCTCAGTGTGAAATTCTTTCACCTTTTCGTTATATGGGATTGTTTTTCGCCTCAATTTCTTGCTTGGAAATGGGGGACTTCATGCCTGAAAATTTGATAATGTATTTGCTTTAATTATTATTATTTTTCATTTTCGTTAGCCTCAATAATTTCTTTTGCTTCATGTCAACCCACTCTCCAGTCTCCAATAACGTTTTGTAACTCCATTCGTCTCTTATAATTACTTACGTCAATATAATTTCAATAGATTGATGCATGTACTTTTAAATGAGAATTTGACAAGCAACACAGAACCAACATTTTGAAACCCGTACCAACAGTAACATCGTGTATTTCGCCATCCTCGCTGCGTCTAATTGGGCTTGCATTCGAACCATATTCGTTCTTGAAGGTTCTGATTCAGCTGCCCACGCAAACAAATATCTGTCTCGCCGAGACAATGAAGAGGAATACCAGAAACAGTGTAAAATTGATGCAAATGGATGACAGTTCCAAAACGGGTAGACCTTCAACTGCTGCCAAAATGGCATTCGAGGGTGATTGTATTGTTAATGATAAAGCTGAAATACTATGATGCAAAATGGCAATACTCATCATTGATTATGGTGTATTGGTGATGGAGGCGAGTGATGACTCCGAGTCGGTGCCGAGTTAATTAAGAGAGATTATATTCTGTTGTGAGTAAGAGCATTTCACCATCTGGGTTTCCTCCCAGACAACAAATGTAATTTTGGAGAGAGAGAGAACCTGCATCAGACACATTGCACATGAAACCAGATTTTTTTTACCAACACGGAATACGAAGACGAACACACAAATACACGCACGCAGAGAGAGAGAGATTGTTTGCACTCTCCCTCTCTGTTATCTAAAAATGAACAGAAGGGGACAAAGGGAAGACGAGAAATCAAAATCTGACCGAAACACGTTAGAGAAAATACAAAAAACTGACCGGGGTATGTCCTAGGAAATCGTTTGCTATGACGGTGGAGATTGCCGAGGCAAGCGTGTGATTACAAAGAGCAACCAACCGAACTAAGTACCAAACACCAAGCTACCTCTCAAAAGCCAAGCTCGACGGAGCAATCAAGAGAAACTACACAATCAAATCAATAAAACGATAATGACGAATCTTAAACGTATTATACTTTCTTGAAATTTTCTAAAATAATACACGTATGATACTTTCTTAAAAAAAAATTCAAAACACTTTCTTAAAACTTTTGTTATCATATTCACTATCCAATATTTTTACCATGCATTTTCATTATCCAATACTTTTTACCATGCATTCTCATTGCCCAACTTTTTGTAATCTTAACAAAAAAAAATTAAAAATAGAACTCTTCGTATTATTCTAACTTTTCACTACAAAAAATTATTATCAAATTTTTATAAGAAGAAATTTAATATTAAAATCAATTTTATTTCATTAGATTTTTTTCCTTGTGTGTAGCACGGATATTTAACTAATAAAAATATAATGTAGGCCAATAAGTTTAATTTTCTTTAATAGAAGTCAAGCCATCCGTTTATTTATTTTATTTTTTTTTCATTTCAATTGGTACGTATCATATCTTACTATTATAAAAGTCTGATCTTTCCTGCTGCTTCTCTGCTTGAGCCTTGAAAAAAAGCCTGGTGCTTGGAGGACTTGCTGAGTTTTCCTGCTGGTTGGAGGACTTGCCATGGGAAATGTCCGATTTCTCCCTGCAATGTGGGCCTATTTACTCAGTGGACTGTTTGTGCTTGGAGCGTGTGGTCTGTAAATGTTGACTGAATATGGGCCGCTTGATTATTTTGTTCTTAACCGTCCCGTGTCATGAGTGAGGTCGTAAAAATTCTTCCCTGCTAGATGTTTACTGTGAACCCTCCTACTGGGATTTCCTGATCATCCATCCACACACGCGTCAGTGGTTCTGCTATAGTCATACAATTTCTAACTTTTTAATAATCTTTTTCCTTATTGGGAAATTCTTTAACTTCTTCTGCATGATTAATTCTATATCTTGTTAGTCTTTTTTTCTTCCCACGACGTTATTGGTTTAACAGGATTTGAGACCGTGACTTGTATGTTACAGGTACTTTATTTTTATTTTTTACTCGAGCTATTTCAAATTTTAGCATCATAAACCATAATTTTTTTAATTTTAGGGGGAATTAGTCATCAAGATTTTGCAGGACATAAAGGTACAATCAGGACTGTAGATGAGCAGGTAAATAATTTGGGTTGATGATACTCGTAAATGTTCTCAAACTTAATTTGAAAGCGAATTTAGAACACAAATCCAGAAAACTCTTTTTTAATTTCAAAAATAGGGAACTAAACCCAATCACCTGCTATATATATGGTTAGATCAGTATATTGGTTAATTTGTTTGTGATGGCAGCAAAATTTTGTATACATATCTGCTTTGCTTGTCGTTGGTAATTTTTCCCAAAGGTCACTATGAATTATGTGACGAACAAAATTGAGAAAAGCTTTTTTTCTTACATGTTTTTCTCATCATATAGATTTTGTCACTAAATCCTATGAGCAAAAATCATCGGATAATATGACTGGAGATCTAGATTTAAGATTTAGATTATTATATTTACTATAACTTTATGTTGAATGACATGATTTGAATTAAGTTTAGATTAAATTAGTATAAAGTCATTTAATATAAAAGAATATTTTCAGATTATTTATTAATAAAAAATACAAATATTCAGTAAATAAAGTTAAATATCTAATATACAAAAGCCGAAATCGAACATCTCTCTAAATAATTATAGTTATAGCATTTTGATGGAAACAGAGCTCTCTGCCAAAGAAAAACGATGAATGTGTTTTGAGGAATTTGTGGTAAGAGGAGAATAGTCTTTAGAGTCAAGGGATTTTGGGGCATTTAAAGATTTAGAAGGTACAATGATATTTTCGTTCCAAATCTCTCTCCTACAATATATATTATTATCAGAGTATGATAAGATTGGTGACATGCCATCTTGGTGTGTCCTACAATATACTCAACAAATTTTGAATTTTTCTTATTCTACGGTACATCCCTTTATCCACACTACAAAGATGATCCAATGGACATCTCCTGCATCGGTTCGTCGGCTACCATAAAAATGTCCCTGTTACTGTATAAAATTATTTTACAATGTAATGGAGGTCATTTTCCCCTTCGTATATCTTCCATTCGGTGGTGACATTTGAAAGTTGGTTTGTTGCTTATTCATGAAGTGCAAACGTAATACGGAGATGTAGATTAAAATTTCCATTATAACATAAGGTATTTGTTTTTTTCTCCATAGATTTTGTGTGATTTCAATTCTTTTTATTTTTCCTGAATAGAAGTTTTAAGCTCTTTGTTTAAGATGATTATTTTTAAAAAATGCTCAATCATTTATGTTAGAGAGAAGCCGAAATAACTTTGTGGCTAACTTGTAAATCTGTGTTTGTGTGTTTGGAAGACTTTAGCTAACTACCAAATTGTATTAAACTGATATCAGTTGAACTTAACTCCATAACTGATATTTGTTGATATCAGTTAGTTCATTGGTTTCAGTTGAAGCTTTCCCTCTTGTTTCAATCATGCATTGTACTACTTCTCTCGTTCTTGTTTTTATATAAACATTCTTTCTTGTTCATACCTTTACAATTTGATTCTATTTTTTTAATCTATTAGAAAAAAAGTTAAATTTTTTTCCCATTTCCCGTAGTTGAATCCTGGCCATCCGTTTTAAAAACGGACAGTCATGATTCAACATAACCCTATCTTGTTCACAGAACAGGAGAGGATCCAGACCCTTATATATATAGAGTGGTGAGAAAGTAAACTCTTCAAATTTTTTGGATATATGAATAAGAGGCTTTTCAGGGTATATACCAATCTAGAAACTTATTTCGTAAAATAGCCAAAAAAAATTATATTTAGCATTTTAACCGATCATATAAAAAGTTGACAAAATATTATAGAATTTTACAATTATAATCCTGGATATATAGAGTATTAAAATAATACTTGGCTAAGTATTGAAATTAGATATAATCAATTAAAATAATTGTATAAATATACCAATCTAGAAACTTATTTTGCAAAATAGCCAAAAAATTATAGAGTTTTATAATTATAACCCTAGATATATAGAATACTAAAATAATATTTGTCTAAGTATTGAATTAGATATTATTAATGACACCAATTGTAGAAATATTTTGTAAATACTATGAGCATAGATTAAGTAAAATGATCCTAACCGAAAGACAATTGAAATTTTTAAAAAATAGTTAGATAAGCTTATCTTAGTAAAACAAAATATCTAAATATTTATAGAATTGATAATTTAAATTTATGTAAATTTACTGAGATTATATTTACTTAGAATCACCCCCGAAAAATATGATTTGTGTAAAATAATTGCTTATTGATGTACTATGTACCGTATTTACTATTTGTTTTCAACTCTAAATTTATTCTAATATTAAATTAATTTTTTATAGAGAGAATGGATATTTACGTTTAAATACAAGAGCCTATGGAATAATATGAAAATTCCACTAAACCGCCTAGCTAGTAGCTACTCATTGCTAGTCAAAAACAAATTTTCACCAATTTCGGAACACATCTACAAATTAGGGAGACGGAAATGTAAATGGGAATGAAAGAAAAGAGAAATATTTTGAGAATTATAGTTTGAATACCACCAAAACAGAAATACCCTTCCTTGCTGCAAGTTTATGATTTCTGCAAAACATAAGGCTTACGATCGATATACATTACTACGAATCGATGTTTCTTCAATTTTTTTAAAAGTCAGATTCATTTCACTATAAATATGCATATATACACAATAAATTAATATAACCAAAATTCAAGCTGGGGGAATTTAACGGCAAACTAAAATCATTAAGGATAAGAAAATGTATGTAGAATGTCCATAATACCCCAAGTAAAACCTAATTAACCATTGAAGATAAGAATAAACGAACGTAGATCAGGGAAGTTTAGAGAAACATCCGTACGTAGTATAACAAGATAATGAAAGATGTTTTTTTATATGTTTATAGAAATTAAAAAAGTAAAACGAGATAAAGAAAGATATTTTCAACTTTGATTTACGTGGGGGTAATTACTTGTTCCTTACCAACTCTGAAAAACTCTATAAATTAAAGCCATCTTGAGGGCAATAAGGTGTGTGCAAACAAATTAGCAACTAACTTTAGAAGAAACATAAGTGTTCTGAGAAAGTATGAAATTCTATGGCTACAATTTTAGACCACTGGGATTTTTGGTGGGTCTTCCCTTTTCCATTCTTGCCATTATCATATCCGTCATTGGCTTTTTCTTCTTGGGATGCCTGTATGATTCTTCAACTTTGTTCTTTTGAGATTATATGAAAATTTGAATATTGGTAATCATTACTTATTCATTTTTGTTTTTGATTTTCAATCTAATTGCTTGAATCTTCGGCGTAGGTTTATATTCACTGCTTACTGTACTCATTATCCATTCGTGAAATGGATGTGGACTTGTTGTTTTGATTTAACTGTGGCGCCGGTGACGGTCTTATTTTGGTTCACCTCAAGAATCCAATGTTGATTTCTGAATTTTCTTTTAACTCTTTAATTACGATGAGTAGATTTTACAATTTGTAAGGTTCATGATTATCGTTTAATAGTGTCAACGGATTATTATGTATTTTCTTTTTGCAATTTGTAGGATTTTATTTATTGGTTCAACTATTATATTAATGAAGACTCCTTCCTTATATATAACTTTTGTAATTTCTGGCATGTTACTACAATTCGGTGAGGGATACAAAACTGCGTTCCAGTTTCATTGTTTCTAAATATTTAGAAACCCATTCCGACCTGGGAATTAGGTTTCCAATCTCCAGAGTTGATATTTCTTCATTTTAGCTCTTTTTATTATGTTTAGTTTGATTTTATAACTGCGTAAGGTTCATGGATCAGTACTCTACGTACAGATTCTGTATTTTTTTGCTTGTAGGATTTCATTCGTTCCACTACTTGTAGGACTCCTTATAACTTTTGTGATTTTTGGCATATGTGTTACAACAATTCGGTGAAGGGGATGCATACTCCTTACGAGAAAAAATGGGGAGTCTGTTTAGAGAACAATTTAATCTGCTATCAGCTAATAATGATAGATTAATCTACTATATAGTTAGTTACAGTGTAACAATAGGAATCACACTATAAATAATTAAAGTAATGTCTATTATTTATTCTCTTGTTGTAATTAATTTAAATTAAAAAAAAATATATCTAAACCACTCCACAAAATCCCAAACCAACTAAATCCACTTCCCCTATCTATGGAGAAATGGATAAGAAGTTGTAGACTAAGTCTACCTTCTTCATCTTTAAAAATAACCAATCATCACCTACAAAGGGTGTTATTTTTCATTGAGAATTCTAATAGAATATTAGTTTCACTCTTGTAAAGATTTGATTGGCACGTTTAATTCATTCATATAGAATCAGATTCTGTATAAAGATATCATTATATTTATTTATTATTACTTTGAAATCTCATTCTAAATAAGTCTCACAATTTTAACTGGAATGATTTCCATTGATTTCATAAAATGTGATTCCTGATAAAAAATTGGTAATGTGATTCCTCAATTCTCGTTCATTTGGAATGAATAATGAAAAGTCTATTTTACCCTCAGAATATTTGTCCAACTCGACCAGATCCCCAACCCAACTCGACCTGGACGTCCTGACTCAACATTCATAATACCTCACCTGACCCGGACCTAGACCCAAACACTCACAACGAACCCGACCCTGAATCCAACCCTGACACCAACCTGACCCTAACCACCACCTTGACCCTGACCCTGACCCGGACCCGGACCCCGACCAGACCCTGACCTTGACCTTAACATTGACAACGAACTCGACCTGACCTTAAACCCCGTCCCGAACCTGATCTCGATCCTGGCCCTAAACCCGACCCCAACCCTGAACATGACCCTGAACTTGAACCCGACCCCGACCCCAAACATGAACCCAACTGTGAACTTGACCATGACCTCGACCTCGACCCCGACCTCGATGCCCGGCATTGAAAATCGAACCGACCTCAACCACGACCCTAACCCCAGCCCTGACTCCGTCTCCGATCCTGACCTCAAACCCGAGCCGACCCTAAACATGAACCCGACCCCGACCCTGAACCTGACCCCGACTCGACTCGATCCCTCACTTTTTTTAATTAATTAAAAAAACAATATTTATTTACTTGAAGGACATTTTAGTAATGTCATATTTTTTATTTCGATTCATTGATTTAGTAAATACATACAATCATTCTCTATTCCCAATAATTTGATTTTTTGAATCTGATTATTAAGGGTTAGTAAACGCATGAATTTGATTCCAAACTTTGATTCCGAAAATTCAATTCGTCATCTCATTATTGTGGAATTCGATTCCAAACTTCATCCAATTTCATGTATAAGTAAACACGCCAAAAATGAAAACCTCCAGTACATAGCTTTTCACATATATATCACAAAATTGCATCCCTTATGATATTTTCTAACTTATACTTTTGACCATTATGAACACTATGGGTTCGTGAGAGATTCTTAGCTGCATTTAAAGACTCCTGGAGGATCGTTGTATCTTAGAAGTGAAACGCCGAATAACTCAAGTGCAGTGGGGGTGTATCTTCTTTTAGGACAACACTATGATTATTTATCTTTATTTATTGTTGATTGATTTGTATATATAACAGTAGATTCCTTCATTTCTTTCTAACAAATTAGAGAAGATACGATTAGGAATCTATGTTCATTAATTAGATATTAAAAACAAATTTTCGCTGAATAGTTTTAGGGGTATTCACAGTTAACTTCGGTCGGCCTTTTGGTAAAAAATCGATTTGAACCGAAACTTCGATTCGGCAGTGAGATCGAACCAAACCGAGCCAGTCATATCAAAAGAACCGAACCGCGAGTTTCGGTTCCGTTCGGTTATTAAATAAAAAAATAATTTTAAATGATATTATTAAAAAAAATATTATAAAATCAAAGTTTTGTTTTGGTGCAATTCGGTTTGATATGAAATTATATATAAAAAGTAAAAAAATAATATTAATTTAATATTTCAGTTCGGTTCGGTTAAAAGACCATCAAAATTCTGAACCGAACCGAAACTTCAGTTTGACAATTTTCTCAAACCGAACACATATAAAGAACCGACCGAGGCAATCATTTTCGGTTTGATTCGATTTGAGACACTTTTAAGCACCCCTGACTAGTTTAGCGACTTCTGTTCTACTTGATAATCATGGCCTTAGCGTGATATATCTAATTACTGCTGTTATTTATGGCTGTTGTTTACTTAACAAAAAAACATATCTAATTACTGCTATTTTCTTTTAATATTGTTANTTTTCGCTGACTAGTTTTAGCGACTTCTGTTCTACTTGATAATCATGGCCTTAGCGTGATATATCTAATTACTGCTGTTATTTATGGCTGTTGTTTACTTAACAAAAAAACATATCTAATTACTGCTATTTTCTTTTAATATTGTTAATTAAGCAATTTGTAATTTAAGTTAATTCTTAGTTATCACCTCATATCGTAGGTTTAGACATTTAAAAAAAATTGAACTATATTTTGATCTTGTATGGATTTAGTCCTTCAGAGTTCTACGAAACTAAAATGGAATCATTTTTGTTGAATGCTATATGGATGTGATATTGGTTGTGAAAAGTCTCTTATAATTGCGGACATAATATTTTCTTGAAAATTCATTGTAGTGCATTATTAGAGACAATGGTAAAAATGATCATTTTTTCAGCTCGAGTTGCGAGAAAAAAATTATTGTAAAAATGATCGAAATATGATAAATAATTTATTTATCACTGTGTAACTTTAGTAAATAAACTATTTACAACAGTCATATTTCGGTCATTTTTACAAATATAAAAATTTTCCAACCATTTTTGCAACTCCAACGGTTCTGAATTTTCCTGCTCCCTCCCAAGATAAAGACTCAAATGTTGTAGCCCCAATGAATCCTACTACAATAACCAAATTGAATGTTGCAACAACATAAAATTTCTTCCAAAAGCTACTCACCTTTCTCTTTTGCAGTACTGTATTAATCTCTATCATTAATCTATTTACAATCATAGCAATCACAAAATTATGATTGACATATCCTATCAAATGGAGTAGAGATGTCAGAAGTTTAGAAATATTGTTAAGTGGGACAATATCTCCATAACCGACGGTGAAAAAACTAACAAAAGAAAAATATATCCCATCCACATACTTATCAGTACCATCTCTTTCTGTAAACTTCCCTACACCCAGATAAAGACTCATTGAAAAACCAAAATAGGTAATAAACCAAACAACTGGTGGTTTCAATGACTTGGATGATTTTATAAATTTGTAGATGACTGTAGATACCGTATTTTATTCGGCCTAATACATAAAATATACATGTTTTATATTTTGACTCTTTTAATAATCCAAGACTATGTGTATAATTTGAAAGTTAATCCAATACTAAAATAAGAAAAGTGGTCCAAAGACTAAAAAGTAAAAATTGAAAAAAGAAGACTAAAAAGTAAAAATTGAAAAAAAGAAGACTAAAAAGTAAAAATTGAAAAAAGAGGACTAAAAAATAAAACTTAAAAAAAAGACTAAAAGTAAAAAAAAGGCAAACCCTAATTTTGCCTATAAATAGGAATGAGGTCTTGGAATGAATAATGAAAAGTCTATTTTACCCTCAAAATATTTGTCCAACTTGACTAGATCCCCAAGCCAACTCAACCTGGACGTCCTGACCTAGCATTCATAATACCCCACCTGACCGATATAGGGCATTATATCTTTAGAACCGCCATTATAGTTGTAATCTCCATTCTTATCTAATTGATTGTCATCTGAGATTCTGAATGTTATATTACTCGGTCAGCACATGACATCAAAGTCGATGGAGAAGAAAATAATCAAAAGCAACTCGTTGAGTGATATTATTATATTAATTATTTTATTAATAGGCAATCATGAGCAATAATGTTTATAGAATTAATAATTTAAATTTATGTAAATTTACTGAGATTATATTTCTTATGAATTTGAATCACCCCCGAAAAATATGATTTGTGTAAAATAATTGCTTATTGATGTACTATGTACCGTATTTACTATTTGTTTTCAACTCAATTTATTCTAATATTAAATTAATTTTTTTATAGAGAGAGTGGATATTTATGTTTAACTACAAGAGCCTATGGAATAATATGAAAATTCCACTAAACCACCTAGCTAGTAGCTACTCATTGCTAGTCAAAAACAAAATTTCACCAATTTCAGAACACATCTACAAATTAGGGAGACGGAAATGTAAATGGGAATGAAAGAAAAGAGAAATATTTGGAGAATTATAGTTTTAATACCACCAAAACAGAAATACCCTTCCATTCAGCGCTCGAGGAAGAAGAAAGAAGATAATTAAAAGGAAAAGGAAGTGATTAATAACAGATTAACGAACTAAAATGACTTTGCCACGTGGACCATTTCCATTCAGCATGCTAAAACCCTTTAAACTAATTGCACGAGGGGTATGAGAGATAATAAGAAACTTTCTTCTGTTAGCTTTATACAAGTTTTAATAAGTTTTCTTAAAGATTAAACATTGTTCTTGTGCGATTTGTTAGGCACAGAGAGAAGCACTCTTCATCATCTTGATGATTCTGTAATGGTGTGAGAGAATTTTATTTGACTTTTGTATCTTGATTTCTTTGGATAGTGAAAGAGGGTTCTTGGTTGGAGGTCAAACTCGATATATATAAGCACTAATGGCCGAACTAGTCAGTATAAACTTTGTCTCGTCTACTCTCTCTTCCTAATTTATCTTCTCTTTATACTTCTTGTTATCTGATGTGTAAAAACACTGTTGCAAACTTAGGGCTTTCTTGGATAGGTTCCTCTCAATCGGGTTCGGGGATCAAGTGTGATTGAGTTGGGTTAGGACTTCTAACCTAACAATTGACTTAGTCTGGGCTGTTGTTTTTCTCATGGTGATACGTCCTTAGCCGCGGAGGTCAGAGTCTGAGGGACCCAGCTTGACGGCTTGGCCAGCCAATGAGGGAGAAGAGAGAGAGCAGCAAATGTGGAAATGGAAATTAAAAAAAAAAACAGAGATGAATGAAGTAGGTGATTATGGTGCTGGTAAATTAATAAAGTTGATATATATATTAGAAATTGTACAAGATGGTAAATTTACTCACTCCATTAGAATAATGTCGATTTTGTGTAATTAAAACTCTGTCTAGTTTCTTTTTTTTTTTTAAATAAAACCATTTTCTCTGCCTAAATGTCCTTTATCCTTTTTGCCGCATTACTTAAATCTTCTCATTTTACTATGAGCTTTGAAGTTATAGGTGGCTTTGACTCTTTGAATACCTTTATATAAGCTATTTAGACTTATTGACTTAAGATTTCCTATTTTGCGGTTAGTTTTGAAGATTTAGGCTTTCCAAATTAGTATTAAAAACATTTGGGGAGGAAAACAAAAGGAAAAAAATATGTATAAGTACACGAAAAAATTTCAATATAGACAAGTTTACTAGTACTATATATGTTAAACAATATCAGGGTTTCAAAAAATATAGGTAAATATCAGGTTTTTTAAACGGTCAATAAATTTAGATCAAAATACCTTTCATCTATATAAAGCAACTATACTGTAAATATGAGTTAATCGAATTGAAGTTATTGATATACCAATCCTATAATTAAAGAAACTATATATTTTTAGATTTAAATTTAAATTTATCAGATAATCAACAACTACCGTAGAAATGGTAATTTAAATAAATTTGTTTAGAAATAAATTATAAACAATAAATGTAAATCATTCTTTTTTAAAACAATTAGATATTGGAAATCCAGTCCAAACATCAACCACTAGGTAAATCATCTTCAATACTCATCTTTTTATGTTAACTTAATCAAAAAATCATAAATAAATCAACTAAGTTAAACATAAAAGAAAAAAAACTAAAATCTAAAAATTATAATATGTGAAATCAATCAAATATTACTGATATTCTAATTAATAAATGAATAATGACATAAGGAAACATTATTGGTTTCAAAAAATATCAAAAACAATCTAAGATATTATTATATAAGTTTAAATTTTGAAAAATCCCGAGAAATCAACTCCAACATAATTCTTTATTAATTGAAAAATTAAAATAACAATCAAATATTGTTAAGCATGATGATGTAAAATCAATTAAAACTAACAATGTAAATCAAATTTTTCAAAATAATAAGTATTTAAAAATGTAAAAAATCTCGTCAAGCATTAAGCAACAGATAAATCAACTTCAATTTCTATCAACCTTCGAAAGCAATTAAAAGTATATTGGCAATAATAGTCAATCATCAGCAATAATGTTAAATCAACTTAACAATTTGATTTTTTTATTGTATGATTTTTGTAATTGATGAATCAATTATAGGTTGAAATATTTTGAATGTTGAACAAAAATGTTTGGTTATGAATTGAAATCAGACGGATTTTTTAAGTAAACTCATGGCTGTGGGACCCATACAAATAAAAGATTATATGGACGCGGGTCCCACAATAATCTCTCCTCCCCATTGATCTCTCTTTGGGGTTTTCTGATCATGGGGCAGGGGGAGAGATGCTTTTCACAGGATTCCTTGTTGTCCTTCTTTGACCAGATTCCTCTATCTCTCTCTATCTATTTTTTCTGTTTGTGTCTCTAACTTATCTCTGTAGAAAACATAAACATATAAACATGGGATTGATTTTGGTTTATTATTTCAGAGAGCAGGGAAATGAGGCCTCCCACTCTGAACATCTTCCCTTCTCAACCTATGCACGTCCAGCCATATTCGTCAACTCAAGTGCTAGTTCTTGCGGCAAAAAGTTTCTAAAAGACTTTATTCTTGTAAGCTACAAAAATGCTATTTATTTATCCAGAGACTTGAAGGTAGAACACCATAACTCCTAGCGGATAACGAATAAACCATAGGCTTTCCTCATCAACCAAACAATATCACTAAAACTCTTTTTAGTGTTAAGCAAATCAAACAATGGCATTACCAAAAGAATCTCTAATATATAGTTCAAACTAAACAATACAAATGTTTTATGCATAACCCAGTAAACCAAACAATGGCTGATGCACCTCCAATAATGTCAAAATCACCCTGTTCACATTCATGGATTAGTCCAAGGTAGTGATGAAAATGCAGTGTGAACTCCTCAAAAGTAAATTATCAAAAAATTTGGCTTGAAATCAACAACCTAGAAATTAGAAGCAACTGTATGGCATACCTGAAGCTAGCGATTTGGAGGTGAATCTCCAACTGCTCTTCTATAGACATGTGATACTTCATATCTTTTGAATGAAGATTTCTTCGAGAGAGAGAGAGAGAGAGAGAGAGAGAGAGAGAGAGAGAGAGAG
>QANY01006636.1:0-103528 GCA_003255025.1 Datisca glomerata
ATGGTATTACTTCATGGCACCCAAGATCATAGAACTTTCGATCGAAAGACCTTTACTAAGGCGATGGCCTAACGAGGCCTCCTTATCACTTGGTATGATCTAGAGAAAATACCCTGAATAGGGTGAAAGAACTAATATTTCATGGCGCTCGAGGTCACTGAACCTTTAGATGGAAGACCTCATCCATAATTATGGCTAAGATGAGGCCTCCTTATCACCCGAGATGATCTAAAGAAAAAAACCATGTATAGGGAACTCGAGGTCATGGAACCCTCAGAAGGAAGACCTCAGCCACGGCCAGGGCCAGATGAAAGACCCTATATAGGACGAGAGGACCACAGTAATATTTCATGGCACCCGAGGACATTGAACCCTTGGATGAAAGACCTCGCTCAAGACCATGACTAATAGGCATCCTTATCACATAAGCTAATCTAGAAAAGGCCCCTACGTATAGCAAAAAGACCTCACCCAAGGTGACGACCTAACTAGGCATCCTTATCATATAAGATGATTCAGAAACGGACCCTAACTAGGGCAAAAGACAACAATAATATTTTGTGACACTTAAGTACACGGATGCCCAGACGAAAGATTTCAATAAATGCCGTATCCTCTAGGCTTTTTACTCACCTAAGACGATTAGGAAAAAAACCTTACATACGATGGAATGACCACTATAGTATTCCATGGTACTAGAAGTCATCAAATTAGTACAACTGTCACTTAAATGACTATGAGATCCGAAGTCACACAGATGATTATAGATGTCAGCCAAATGAATATGATATTTGAAGTCACTTAGATGGTTATTGAAGTCACGCAGATGACTGTACACTCGATGCCACTTAAATGACTATGTTATCCGAAATCTCATAAATGACTATGATACCCCCAAGTCATATAGATGCCTAAGTACCCTAAGTCACACAGATGACTATGCAACTTGATGTCACACATGTGGGTAAGGTATTCAAAGTTATCGAGATAACTATGGTACCCAAAGTCACAATTTTGAAAACGACACCCCAAGCCACACATATGACTGTGGTACCGAGACTAGACAAAATCTAATAAACCTTAATGTATCTTGATACACCATCAAGTATCCGTCATACGCCATTTGAATAAATGAAAAGAAGTCTCCAAAACCTAGCGCTAGAAAATGTCAGCTTTGGCGACTTACGCCCACAGACATGTTAGCGCACAAAAATGCAACGACAAGCTCAATAGAGCAAGCATTGTATTATAAATTAAGTATGTCAACAACAAGACTAAACACAAACTCACTACTCAATGGAACATATTTGGTTGATACCCTGTGGACATAAAAGATAAAAACCTCCCAAAACTCTATAATATTGTCGAACACATGACACGAAGATGGTGGCATCACCTCATAGATGCTCAAAAGTTCGTTCTCCAAGAGAAGAACCACTCGATTTTGATCAAGGCTAGCTCAAAGACCCTCGTTGTACCAAAGTACATGGAAAATCACTATCAATTTCAGACAACAAAATCACTACATGACTTAGATAGACAAAAAACTCAAATGTTACAAGAAAGAGTCAACATCCAAAGCATCAAAAACTTCAGTTCCCATCCACGACTTAGTTTCTAAAATATAACTCTGAATGGCAAGAAGAACCTTTGGGAGGCATGCCACATATTGTTATAACTCCACCATCCGTCGTAAGACGTGAGATACCAAAGTAATGTACTGGATACATGGTCAAGCATGAATCAACATGAGAAAGTAATGTATGATTTCATAAAAATGCTCTCCTTGGAAATACCTTATAACATCACAACGTCAAGTCAACCTCATAGTGAAACAACCCCAATTGACTGACCATCTTATCACATACACCAGATAATAGGAATTTAATCCTAACACCACTCCTCACAATATGTTTGGGTGAATATGTAAAAGTTTAGTTGTGATGACCATTGATCCATCTCAAGCTGCCTAACCGCCATGTGAAAGTCATATGGACTTTATCTCGATGATTACTCAGAGAAACTCACACAAACCTGAATCACAAAGCTTCATGTCCTGACACGGTCACATACATCATTACATAAAATAGTCCAATATTGATCAAGATGACAACCTTTTACCAAAAGTAAATTGACAAACATGAAGAAAGCCTCCTCTTCCCGTTTTCCCATGGGCTCGGGTTTAGAAAAATAGAAACGGTTCGGGTTTAGAAAATAGTAACATTTATTAATGCTAGAGAAAAATAGATATGATTGATAAAAAACAGCAGCGGTTCGGGTTTAGAAAAAATAGCAATGGTTCGGTTTTTAGAAAAAAAAGTAATAGTTCAGTTTTTGAAAAAATAGTAATAATTATTTATGAAAGAGAAAAATAAATATGATTGATAAAAAATAGCAACGGTTCGGATTTAGAAAAAATAACAACTGTTCGAGTTTAGAAAAAATAGAAGGAATTCCAAGAAATTTGATGCCGGCACTGGAAATTGGATTTCCGACTCCGGCGCTGGCATCGCCGACACAGAAAATTGGATTTACCCATTTCTTCAATTTTATAAGCTACCCATCTCTCATGTTTTCCATCCAAAAATCAGCCACAAATTACATCTCCCTCTTTACTGATCTATAAAAAATTTATCAATTTCTCTTCTAGTTTCAGCTACAATTTGAGTTTAGAAAAAATAATCATGTCGGTACCCCATTTTCAACTATCTTAAACATGAACAAACTTACTGGTGAAAATTACGTCGATTGGAAACCTAATCTTGATATTATGCTGATTGTAGAAAAATACAAGTTCGTGCTGAACACCCCTTGTCCCCTTGAGCCTATTGCTGAATCGACTCAAGAGAAAAATGATACTTATGCTTCTTGGTTGTGTTCTAGTTAGATTGCCAGGTGTTACATCTTGGCTTCTACAAGTAATGTGTTATAACAACAGCATTAGAACATGGAAAGTGCCTCTGATATGACGTTGAAGATCACTAAAATGTACGGAGATCAGGGTTGTCAAGTGTAACAGGCAGCTATGTGAAACTTCATGAATTGCAAAATGAAACCTAGAACTCTTGTTAGAGAATACATGATGTTGATCATTATTACCTGAATAAGATGGAGATCATGGGTTCTGAGATAGATTGCGAGACATAAATTGATATGATCCTTAAGACTCTACCTGACACTTTTAAGAACTTCAAACTTAATTATTTGATAAATAAGTTAAGGTACTCACTTTCTAAGCTTATGATGGAGTTACATGCTACTGAGACCATGTTTCTGAAGGGCAAGAGTAAGACTGGAGAAGCAAACTTTACTAAAAGTAAGCCTTCCACCTCTAGCATAAAAAAAAAACACAAAAGAGGTCCAGAGAAGGCTAAGAAGGAGAACTCGAAAGCTGTGAAAGGCTAGGGCACTACAAAAGTGGACAAGTCGAGGTGTTGGCCATTGGAAGCACAACTACCTAGATTATCTGAAGGAGTTGAAATCTAAAAGTATAATACTTGTTACTGAGGCCTGTTATGTGACGGATTCTACTTTTTCTGGATTGTAGACTTTGCAGTCATTAACCGTAACTGTTATTCCTTATAGGGTTTCGAGAAAATCTAAAGGCTTGATGAGGGCAAGTTCAACTTTTGTTGGGGAAATGGAACATTAGTATCGGATGTATCTATTAAAACTATTAAATTGTCATTTGATAACAATTTTAAGCCTTGATGTTTATTATATCCTGGTTTTTAGGAAGAACCTTATTTTAGTAGCTAGTTTAATTGAGGAAGGATTCTCTTTGAATTTCATTGATAAATATATTGATATTTTTCGAAATAATTTCTTAATTACTAGTGCACGTTTGAGAAATAAAATATTCTATGTAAAACCAAAGGTTTTAATGATATGTGACACTATAGTGAATGTTGCTTCACGAAGGGATAGTAGAAGTTCAAAGTCTGACTCAATCGATATAACCTATTTGTGCTTACATTTTGGCCATATTTGTCTGGATAGGATTAAAAGACTTACAAATGATGGTCCATTGCAAACATTAAATGTGGGATCACTACCCACAATTGAATCTTGTATAGAATGTAAAATTATCAAGATACTCTTTTCCAGTGAAGGTTGAAAGAGTCACTCAATGTCTCGAACTTGTACATGGTGATGTATGTGGCCATTGAATATCCAAGCAAGATGAGGTTATGAATATTTTTTAACATTCACTCACGTTTTGGACATGTAAATCTAATGCGCCAAAAGTCAGAAACCTTTGAAAAATTCAATGAGTATAAGACTATGGTTGAGAAACAATTATAAAAATAAATCAAGACACTATGATCCAATCGTGATGGAGAGTACTTACTAGGATAGTTTGAAGACTTTCTTATGGAAGAAGATATTCTTTCTCAGCTTACAACACTTGACACTCCAGAATAGAATGATGTGTCAGATAGATGAAATCAAACTCTAATGGATATGGTTAGATCTATGATGAGTTATTCATCGTTCTCAGATTCGTTCTAGGGATATGCCTGGAAAACAACACCATACATTCTGAACCACGTTCCGTCATAGACGGTGCCTAGCATATTATATAAAAGATGGAATGGATGAAAGTCGTTAGTAAACCACCTTAGATTATGTGGATGCCCAACACAGGTTCTAAGACCGAAGACAAGGAAGTTGGCCAGTCGATAAGAATTATGCATGTTTGTAGGATATCCCAAGGGAACGATGTGGTATGTCTTTCTTAGTCCAATGGACAAGAAAATATTCGTTAGCGTGAATGCACATTTTTTAAGAAGACTATATAAGAAGTGTGAAGTCGAGAAGCAAACTTGTTCTAGAGGAATTATTGAGTGGGAGGACACATAATCCTCAATCAGGAATTGTTCCTAATTCAATAATGGAGGAACCACAACAGGAGTCAGAGCCTATGGAGCCTTGACATAATGGGAGGGTTATGAGATAGCCTGATAGGTTCATGTCTTATGAAGATGCCTTAACAATAGTCTCAGATAAGGATCACGATGAACTTTTCTCCTATTCACAGGCCATGAATGGTCCTGAAATAAACCTATGACAAAAAACCATGAATGTTAAAATACAATCGATGTTCTAGAACGGAGTCTAGAAACTTGGAGATCCTCCTGAAGGGTAAAACCTATAAGGAGTAAATGGATTTATAGGAAAAAGAGAGGCCTGGATGGGAATGTGGAGACATTCAAAGCTAGGCTAGTAGCCAAGGGCTATACCCCAAAGGAAGGTATTTATTACGAGAAAACCTTCTCACCGGTTGCCATGCTTTTAAGTCCATCTGAATTCTCCTATCCATTACTGCTACCCTCGATTATAAAATCTGGCAGATGGATGTCAAGATGGCCTTTCAGAATGGTAATCTTGAAGAGCATATTAATATGGCTCAACCAGACGTGTTCATGGAGAAAGGTAAGAGGGTAAAGTTTACAAACTACTGAAGTCAATTTATGGACTGAAGCAAGCGTCATGATCATGGAATATCAAATTCGACGAAACTGTCAAGAAATTTGGTTTTAAACAGTTGGTGGAAGAATCCTATGTGTATAAGCTGATATACGAAGGGAAAGTGGTTTTTCTAGTCCTGTAAGTGGATGATTTTCTACTCATTAAGAATGATGTAGGAAAAATTTTTATTGTCAAGATTTGGCTTACAAAGCAATTTGATATGAATGATCTTGGAGAAGTTTTGTTTGTCTTAGATATTCAGGTCTTTCCAGATACTAAGAACAAACAAATAGCACTGTCTCGAGTATCTTATATTGATAAGGTTATGGATCGCTTTAGTATGTAATACTCCAAGAAGGGGTATCTTCCTTTTAGGGACGGAGTCAACCTCTCCAATGAGTAGTTTTCCAAGACTCCTAATAAATAGGAAGATATAGGAAAGATTCCCTATGCCTCAGCCGTAAGAAGTATCATGTATGCGATGCTTTACACTGGGCCAGATATTTGCTACGTCGTGGGCATAGTGAGACGTTTCCAATCTATTCATGAAATCGAGCATTGGAATGTAGCCAAACATATCCTTAAGTATCTTAGGAGAACAAGGAACTACATGTTTATGTATTCAAGTACTGACCTGAATAGATGAGGTATACTGATTCCGACTTTCAAGGAGACAAGAATTTTATGAGGTCCACTACATGATCGATGTTCATTCTGAATGTTGGAGCAGTTTTATGGAGAAGTATCAAGAAATCTTGCATTACTGATTCTACCATGGAGGTTGTATGGTTTAGAAAGTTCATGAAAACTCTGAAAGTTAATCTAGAAGCTAATAAGCCCATGCAATTTATTGCGATAACAGTAGGGCTGTAGCAAACTCGAAGAAACCTAGGAGCCACAAAATATCCAAACACATATAATGTAATTATCACCTGATAAGAGAGATTGTTCAACGTGGAGATGATGTAGTAACACACATATCGACGGTCTACAACCTGACAGATTCATTCACGATGACTTTAAGTAGTCAACTCTTTGATGGCAATCTAGAGGGCATGGTGATACAAGATTGTACACGTCTGCTTTAGTCTAAGTGGGAGATTGTTGAAATTTTATCTCTGTCTCCTTTTCTATCACTTATATATATAAGTGATACAAGATTGTACACATATATGTAAATATATTACTATATATTATATAATAAATATTATATATATATATATATATATATGACTGAGACGGGGAGAGAAGGAGAGGGAGAGAGGGAGAGATAATGAGAGATGGATAAAAATGGTATATATATACCCGGATTTCGAGAGAGAGAGAGATAAAATGCTAAACTAGGGAGCTTTCAATTTTCATGAGTTTTTATTTTATTTTATTTATCATAAGTTAATAAAAGGGTATAATATGATCTTTTTTTATTGTAGGTCTATTCACACTGGCTATTTTTTATTATCATGAAACTACATGTTTATTTTGGTATTAATATACTAAAAGGTTTCTAGTCCTATAGAAAGCAATTCTTTCTGAGTTCTAAAACTTTTCTGTCATAAAATTGTGCTGGATTTTTTTTAAATCTATGTTTAATTAGTAGACCGCAAGACCTAACTGAATCGTTACTTTACGATTTAGTCTGCCTTGATTACTATCTCAATAGTCATTTTGTTCAATTCATCATACAAAAAATTTAGCTTAGAGGACCATTTCGATTTAGACCCCTAAATTGAGTCAAAATGAAACATCTACACCCTTAGATATGAGATTATAATTATTTTGATGTTTACACCCCTAGATATGTTGTTATAATTAGTTTTTTTTTTCTCATAGCGTATGTTGAAAAAAGGGAAACTTTGGTTCTATAGTTCAGTCATAGCATTCTAACATTCAAAGTTCACTACAATACTTTTCTCATAAGAATATTTAAATCATGTATATGACTTGAGATTTAGTCATTTGTTTAATTGTAGTTGAAATGAAATAATCTTACCTAACATGTAGTATGACTGTTGCTACCTTTTATCGGCCCCTTCATTCTCTCTCTCTTACCTCTCTTCTCTCTCTATCACATTCCTCCTCCATTATCACTTTCAAGCCTCTATTTTTCTTCCTTTAAATTGTGTTTGGATTTTTTCTTTAAAAATTAAAAAATCTCAAATGAGACAACATAAATGCAATTGGACAAAGTTTATCAAGTAGATGATATGTGCTTCCAAACAACAAACATCCATGCACAACCATATAAACTTACTATGGAACTCAACAATGGTATTACAGTAAAAATGACGATCATCTTTTGAAGTTGAAAGATATCAATCTTCCTTTTTTGCTTTCCATATGATATTAGAAGCCAACAATGGCAACTACTTCTATTTGTAGAGTAAGATTCTTGTTGGTGCTCCTCATCTTACCTAGTATGTAGTATGACTGTTGCTACCTTTATGTCGGCTCCTTCACACTCTCTCTCTTCCCTTGCTCTTCTCTCTATCACCTTCCTCCTCCATTATCACTTTCAAGCCTCTATTTTTCTTCCTTAAAATTGTGTCTGGATTTTTTTTAAAACTTAAAAAATCTCAAATGAGACAACATAAATGCAATTGGACAAAGAGTTTATCAAGTAGATGATACGTGCTTCCAAACAACATAATATTTCTACAAGATTTTAATAGATATTTGCAACACTCTTATAGAGAGGGAAAACCCCTTGACATCATCTAGAGTAACAATAGGACATATATGTTGGCAAGGCATTAGAAGCTTTTACTTGAAGACTAATTTTGGTTGATTCCATATAACATAACCCAATAAAGAATTAACTCTCGAGAACTAAAAATGGGACAAGTCAAAGATATGCAAGTCTGTAACATATTCTGCTATAATACATATAATATCTTCTAAATCCAAATCCCGTTGCTTTGCACGCCATGCCTTGACACAAATTGAGTAAAATTGCATACTCACCTAAATCTTCCATCTTCATCCACGCCTTTTGTGAAAATGAGCTGGATAAATTAAGAAAGTGAAAAGCTCATTATTATTATATCACATACTATTTTTTTGAACTAGTATTAGTTCCTCCCCCATATCAATCAATTTGCTACTTAAATTGATCATTGATTCATCCAGGCTCAGCATTTTCCAATCCTCTATTACGTATGTGAATCGACTAAGATTGATCATAAACGACGTGACTAACTCGTTAAGATAAGTCAAACCATAAATTTTACCTTTATAACACGTTGCACTTAGCATTTTAGACATATTATCTAGGTCTTCGATTCTCTCTTGCACGAATTCATTATCACCTAACCGACACTGAAAACGGGTTTCATAAGGACCGTCGATGATACAATACATGAATGAAAGATTTTGAAACATTTCTTTACAGGTGAAAATAAAGCATAGCAGCAACCTTTCCAATAGTAAATGGGAAGCAAAAGGAAAAAAAGGATGAACTTGCAAAAACCAATGAAGGTTGAA
The DNA here is from genome assembly GCA_003255025.1 of Datisca glomerata. NCBI lineage: Eukaryota > Viridiplantae > Streptophyta > Magnoliopsida > Cucurbitales > Datiscaceae > Datisca > Datisca glomerata. The sequence continues at coordinate 8,953 of QANY01006636.1, forward strand.
AAGATTTTGTAGTGCAAATGAAACGCAACGACAACCAGATTGCAGACCTTTCTTACGAATACCAATAATGTTAACGTGAGTAGTAATTGATTTTCTCTTTTATTGTATCTCTCTACAATTTGTATGGAGGCGGCCTTATTATCTATCTATATAGGGAGAGAGAGTCAGAGGTATTCGAAACTATTAGGTAGCATTATCTTTAGCCATTATCTAAATTTTAAAATTATTAAGATGAGATTAAGAATAACTACCATTTTTTGTCAAAAAGAACAAGAATAACTACCATTTGGTTATGCCATAAAGATAAACGACCAATTGAGATAAAGATCCAGTAATTGAGATAATCACGGTTCTTGAAGAATAAGTGATAAAGTTAAACATTCAAATGATAATTCCTGCCCAAGCTAATAACTAGCGTATAGATACATACATGTGCTTTCTATCAAATGATTAGTTTTTAAGTTAGGCTTAAAAAATAATCTTACAATTCTTTTGTTTCTCTTCATTAATCATTTGATTAGGACAAGAAGTATTTTTTTTGTACCAAAAGAAAAGTACCAATAGATATTTATGATCATATACTTCTAACCATGAGAGACAAAAAGATCCAAATAAACTCCTACCTTATACATTATTTTTTGGAAGAGAAAACTTCTTTTTACGGATTAGAAGAGAGCTTCTCTTTTTAAAAAAAATTGTTAGTGATGGGAATCAGTAGGTATACCGGGACATCTCAGCTAGGCTGACACCTCCGTCTCACTCTCATCATTTAACCCATCGCAACATATTATTAAAATAAAATAAAAGAGTCCACAAAATAAAACACAAAGAAAAAAATCATCAAAATTTAAAATAAGGTATGTTACAAATATCATCAGAAATAAACGAAAAATAGAAATATGAAGCATTCACCACCAAGTTGGAGTAATTATACTGAGGGCTATAGATGCCAAACAGTCTGCAACCCCGTTTCTCTTGCAATAAATGTGAGTGATAACAAAGTTCATCTCATCGATTAAATTTAAACATCTATCCCAAGTAATATACCAACGTCCAGGGACTTTGTTAGATCTAGTAAGAAGAATGGCCACCACATAAATAGAATCATTTTCCAATTATAAACGTCTCCATCCAAAGTCGAAGAATAAAAAATGCATGAATAGCAACAGCTAGCTCAGCCTAAAAAACAAAGCATACACTAAGGTGAATAACGTAACATACAACTTTTAACGAATTCTCTAAAAGTTCTGAAAACGCCTCCACAACCTGCAAGGCCAGGACTACCAAAAGCTGATCCATTTGTATTCATCTCAATCTAACCTGATGGGGGAGGATGCCAAAAAATTTGCAAGATACGCGAGGCTTCGGAATGACGACTCAAAACATAAACAGCTGAAGTGTCAATAGCTCATCCATTGAACTCTGTATTGTGCCAATCTTAAAAGAGTCTGCTTCATGAAATGAACGCCAAAGTAATGTCAATGCTTCAGCAAAGATAGGATTCCTACTCTCAAGGGTAGCTTGATTGCGAAGGTACCGCACCACCCAAAATACATTAATATTGGAAGTTTGTTGTAAAGTCCTCAATTGTGTGCTAAAAGATACCTTCATCACCGTCTGCCAAAGATTTGAGAAGGTACCATTAAGCTTGATATTCTTCCTAAAAGTACTCGACACTACATCCCATAATCCACAAGAAAAAAGACAATCTATAAAGAGATTATGTAAATCCTCCTCCGCGGCACAACAAAGATGACATCGTGAAGAAAAACTATATCCACAAGGATGCAAGGCAGAATCAGTAGGCAACTTTCCATGAAATAAGCGCTAAGTGAAGATAGACCGCTAGAGTGGAATAAATGACTTCCAAATCTACTTACCCCAACTAACAGAATTGCTAATCTTAGTACGAGAAGTATATTAACTAAAAAATAAATGAGAAAACAAATTAGCACTTCTTTACAACCGTTTGGTACTCATGAGTGACATCCTATGAGAATCGAAGTTCTTTACTTTCTAAATATCTAATGGAAGAGGGTGATTAGGAAGATGTAGACCATCAAATCTGATTTTACTTATTCAAATCCAATGGTATTGATTGAAAATAAAATAGCAAAATTGTAGCATTTAATCATTCTAGTAGGTCGTTACAATTTTTTAGTCATTTTTAAAAATAAATGTTAATAATAAAGTTAGTTTGACCATAACTTTATATTCACACTTCTATAAGATAATAGTAATATATTTATTATATATAAGTATTCTTTAAAGTTTTAAAACTCTAACCCAATTGTTTTTAAACAAATTTCAAAAAATAATATATTGATTTTCTGTTCTAAAATTGCTAAGATAAAAAAATATATACATGAGATACATAAAAAATCCGATATCAATAATAATATAAAACAATAGATTTAAAATTTTCACTTATGACACAAAATTCACAAAAAAAATTATTATATATGTGAGATAAATCATATTATAAAATAAGAATCATATGAATTATGTAATTATTTTCATTTATTCCATTTTATTTCTGTAAGTACTTATAGTATTATTGAAAATAATTATTTCTAACCACTTTTCCTATAATTATTTATATTATTTTTTCATTAAATGCATATTTTTTAAAGAAGAAGTTTAGAAAAATATACATTCTTTAATAAAGCCAATAAATATAAATTCAAAATAACAAGGTATTTTTTACCATAATCAATTTTTTTGTTTTAAATTGTATAATTTTTACACTAAATGTATATTTTTAAGATAGAGCAATTACTTATTTTTAGGGGAATCACTAGCAATTTTTAGGCAAATATATGTATGCTAGTCAAACAAATACATATAAATTCAGACTAAATATTTTTTAAATTATTTTTGATAATATATTCACATACTTTTGTTTAGATAAGATATATATATATGTAATATTTATATGGATTGCAATAATTATTTACTTAATGTTCGTTATAACTACTTACGAATATATTATAATTATTTTCGTAAATTCATCCAAACATTCATCATTACTCTAATAATAATTATTTTCATAAATTATGTTAAAAGTGATAAAGGGATTAATAACAATGATATTTAATTGTATCGATTAACACATATTCATTGTTTAAGGAAAATATGGTATAGATCTCCTAAATTGCTTGTACATTACAAAGAGAAATCTTATTTCATATGAAGTTTGTCAGTGTTAGATATATCAGTACATAAGTGCAATTCTATTCATCCCCATCTGTAATATCACAAGTTTCCTAATATTATCTTTCTTTCTTATTATAACAAAGAAACTTGTTCAAGCAAAGGAATTTATTTGTTCAAAAAAATTAAACTATGAATTTTATATTCTGATTTTGTTAAAAAAGGAATTTATTTGAAATTTTAATTGTTCTGATTTTTTGGAGTGTCCGATCCAAATATATTTCATATACATTTTATTTAGATAAAAAAACTAATCAATGGCGACTAGTGTAAAGATAATAAGTTTAGCACATATAATGGGGAGAATTTAATAACTAACTACGCTCATATGTTATTTTGAAAGAGTTAGTAAAAAATTGTAACGATGTCAACTATTAGATCTCTATTATAGTTGGGATTGAATATTTATCCACAAAAGTGATAGTTATCGTTTATCTCATATTATTATAGTTTTCAAAATTAGGATAAACACGTGTGTAATTTTAAATCTCAATGACACTAGTAGATAAGCTATCTAATATTTTTAATACCTTTTAGCTCTCTCTCTCTCTCTACAGATAACAAGGTTAGCCTCCCCATGATTGCAAAGAGAAATCGTAGAATAGAATCGATTATTCACGTTAAGACTTTGGTTCTAAAACAGGTTCATCGATTTTTGTAAGTTAATCTGTTTTGTCATTTTACTTCATTAATTATTCCTTACTTTTATTTTCACACAAGGATTTACTACTTTTCATTCTGAATAAAATAAGTATGTTATTTTAATCTATTATTTAAATAAATTTATGGATATGGAAAACACAATGTGTTACGAGATCAAAGAAATAAAAGAGGGAGAACGAAGAAACCATAAAGATGAGTTAAGTATGCCAATTGAGCTCCTAGAATTGATAATGTCGTATCTTAATAGTGAAGAAAGATACAGTAGATTGAAGAAGGGGAGAGAAACAGAAGCAAGAAGAAGAAGACTATATTCGATTATTAACTAAGTAACAAAACCTAAAGAACCAAAGTATACAAGCAACTAAACACCTAACAGCTAGTTAGAAGGATAATCCCTTCAACAATTAAACTTATCACTTTAACCCCNTCCCCCCCCCCCCCAAACTTATCCGGGAGTCAAGGATAAGTTTGTCTCTTAAGAATTGAAATTGAGAAATAGAGAGAGGTTTAGTGAATAAGTCTGCAAGTTGTAAGGGAGAAGGAATATACGTAATTACCAAGTCCTTCTTTATGACTTTTTCTCTAACAAAATGATAATATATTTCTACGTGTTTGGTTCTAGCATGAAGAATGGGGTTTGAAGCCAATGAAATGGCCGAAGTATTATCACAATGAATTGTTGGAGCTTGGGATTGATATAGGTGAAAATCTTTAAGAATCTGCCTGATCCAGCTAAATTCTGCAGCAGTGTTGGCCAAAGATTTATACTTTGCCTCTGTAGAAGACCGGGCCACCGTAGCCTATTTCTTGACACTCCAAGAAATCAGGTTAGATCCAAGAAACACGATAAAGCTAGAAGTAGAACGCCTATCACTTAGGTCGCTAACCCAATCAGCATCATTAAAGGCTTGTAGATGAAGATTTCCATGTGTAAATAGAAGACCATGATTCAAGGTGCCACTAATATATCACAAAATTTGTTTAACAACAGTAAAATGAGAAACAGTAGGAGAATGCATGAATTGACAAACACGATTCACATCAAAACTTATATCAGGTCTAATGAAAGTTAAATACTGAAGAGAACTAACTATGCTTCTATAGAGAGTGACATCAGTAAAGGGAGAACCAACATGACTGTATAAAGGGGATTTTGTCAAGCAAAGAGACTGACATGGCTTAACAGTACTCATGCCTGCTTTATTAAGTAAATCGTAGCATATTTATGTTGATTAATAAAAATTCTAGCAGAAGTTTTAGTTATTTCAAGGCCTAAGAAATAGTGCAAATCCCCTAAATCAGTCATATCAAGATCTTTTTTTAACGAACTAACAATCGTGTCAATCATAACAGAATCAGTCCCACTAATGATAATATCATCAACATACAATAAAATATAAATGATAAAGGCAGAAGAAGCATAAATGAAGAGGGAAATGTCAGCCTGAGAAGCAACAAAACCAAGGGAAAGCAAATGATAAGTAAAACGCTCAAACCAAGCTCTTGGCGCCTGTTTAAGACCATACAATAATTTGTTTAATTTGCAAACATAATCAGGATGTTCCTTATCTATAAATCCCTAAGGTTGACACATATAAACTTCTTCATACAAAGAACCATGCAAAAAGACATTCTTAACATCAAATTGTCGTAATGGCCAGTTATTAGTAGCAGCAAAAGAGAGTAAAATGAGAATAGTTGGTTTCTTGATTACGAGGCTGCAAATTTCCCCATAATTTAGGCCATCTTGTTGATGATAGCCTTTGGCTACCAATCTGGCTTTATACCAGGCTATAGAGTTATCTGGGTTATACTTTAGTTTGTAAACATATTTGCACCCCACAAGATTTTTGTGAGAAGGAAAAGGCACCAAGATCCAAGTATTTTGAGTAATCAAGGCTCTATATTCATCATTCATGGCATGAGTCCATTATGGACTCTTGGCAGCAATAGTAAAAGAAGTGGGTTCAGTGTGTGATGATGGAAGTAAAGGTCCAAACGCAACAAGAGATTTCTTTTTATGGATACAAGATTTGGATCTTGTTTGCATAAGGTCTATAAACTATGATATGTGTAAAGTGACAGCATCAACCCAAAGAGAATGTGGTGGACAAGTAATATTATCAATATTAGAAGCAGAAGATAAATCATGAATACTAGCAGCATGCTTGGCAGGAGAAGTAGTAACATGTGGAGAAACAGAGGGAGGCATGCTAGTAGACAACTTAATACGTGATAGAGAAGCAGTATAAGTAGTATCAGTAGCTAAAACACTTGGAGAACCTGAATTGACATCATTGGTAGAACTATAAATAGGTAAAACAGTAGCATAATGATGGTTGGTAGTAGAAACAGTAGCATATATAAGTGCAGAACTAACATTTGGTAAACCAGAAATAGATTTACCTTGTGCAAAAACAAAAAATGAAATAAGGTCAAGATGCAGTAGGAATATAAGTTAGAGAAGCAATGTTACTATCAGTAAATTTAAAAGAAGGTAAAGAGGCAGAAGGAACAGTCCCAATCCTATTTGCTACCAAATGATTGTGTAAGAAAGGACGAGAAGAGGAGTACCTGGATGGAGACAAGGCAGAAGGTTGAGGAGTCATAGGGTGCACAGAACAGTTAGAGGCAGCAAAGAGAAAACATTGTTCATAAAAAATAACATGGTGAGAAACATAATACTTTCGAAAGGTGAAGTCATAGTAAATGTAACCCTTTTGATTCAAAGTATAGCCCGAAAACACACATTGAACATATTTAGTGTTAACTTTATTTTTCATGTATGGTTTTAAGTTAGGATAGCAAGCACACCCAAATATTCTAAAGGAATCATATTCAGGAAGCTTACCAAACAATTTCTGAAAAGGAGACATGTTATGAAGAGATGAACTAGGCATTCTATTAATAAAAAAAGTAGAGACAACAAAGGCATAAGTCCAAAAAGATTGAGGAACAGAGGCATAATGCAAAAGGGTTAAACCGTTCAGCAACTTCATTTTGTTTAGGAGTATAAGGACATGTTGTTTGATGTTGAATGCCATGTTCATTCATAAAGGTCTTAAAACAAAGATTAATGTACTCGCCGCCACCATCAGATCGTAAGCATTTAATCTTTGTACCAAACATGTTTTTGGCAATAGGCTTAAAATGCCTAAATACATCAAAGCCATCCGATTTTGGAATAATAGGAAAGAACCAGGTAAATCGAGACATGTCATTAATAAAAAAACATAATGCCGGTGACCAAGCAAGGAAATGGTTGGAGAAGGGCTCCAAACATCAGTATGAACAATTTCCAAAGGAAAAGAGGATAAATAATCAGAAAGAGAAAAAGGTAATCTTGTCATTTTATTTGAAACACAACTTACATAAAGAGAATGATGGGAAACTGAAGGATTACAAGCAAGATGACATATGCTTAATATTTGTTTAACAACACCAGAAGAAGGGTGACCTAACCTAGAATGCCAAATAGAATAAGAGGTCTTAGTACCAAGAAATGCAACATGTTTCTTAGGGAATTTAACAAGAATAGGATATAAACCATTAACACAATGGCCTTTATGCAGGATTGTGCCCGTTGCTTTGTCCTGAATAAAGAAAGAGTGAGCATCAAAGATAAACCTACAATTATTATCCAGGTAAATCCTATACAAAGAAAGTAAGTTGACAGATAAGTCAAGAACACAATACAAGTTAGGTAGAGGAAAAACATGAGAGGGAGTTTGAATCATACCAGACCGAATGTGAGAAATTGATAAAGATTGTCCATTGCCAATCGATATCCCTTCTACACCACTATATTTAGCAGTTTTGAAGAGATTGGTAGAATCAAGAGTTAAGTGAGTATTACACCCGGTATCTGAAAGCCATACCTGTGTGTCATTGGGACTAGAAGGTTGTGTCATAGCATTCATGGCAGTGAGATTTTATGGAGGATTGCACCCTTGGTAAGAAAAATTTAGGTGATGGTAACAATAGGCAGCACTGAGACAGATTTGGCAGTGAACTTTAGCATTCGAATTGCTTGTGTAAATCTCAGAATTCTTGAAATTTGGAGGAAGCTGTGGCGGGTTGCCAAGAACAGAGGGTTGGAAAGAAAAATTCCATGCTTGAAATCATCCTCCTCGCCCAGAATGAGACCGTCCAAAACCATGATTCCCTCTGAATCCATGAGAGCCTCATCCTCGATTGTACCCGTGGTTATTGAAGGCAACAACAAATGCAGTATTAGGGAATGAGCTATCTTGGCTCTTGTTTTGTTATTCTATGAATCTTTCTTGTTTTGTGATTCTATGAATCTTTCTTCAGTCTTTAGGAGGACATGAAGCTCCTGTAAAGATAACAGTTCAGACTTGGTACGGATCGAGGTTTGAATAGTATTGTATTCACACGGGAGACCATTGATCGTGTATATCAGAATATCTTCATCGTCGACAGTAACAGAGAAGACCAAAAGTTTGTCTTTCACCTCTTTTATGCGCTGATTGTAAGAATCAATAGACTCCGTTGGCTTCTTTGAAATTGATTGTAGGTTAGATTTTTATTGAATGATGTTGGTTAATGAGAGAGAGGAGAAGCGACGCTCGATGGATTCCCACACCTCCTTTGAGGCAGCCAACGACATAGGACAAGACAATAAGAGAAAGAGTTACGTTTATCAGGGTCATGAGGGCTTGATCTTGAGCAACCCACTGAGTGAATCTTGGATTCTGAATCTGAACACCATTTTCATTCATCACGAACTGAGATGGACACGGTACAGAAACCATCAACATACCCAAAAATCATATGGGTTTTAAGAATTGCAGAAATTTGGAACTTCCAAAATATGAAATTTGAAGAATCAAGTCACATGGAAATAAGGTTACAAATGTTGGAGCAAAAGAAGATGAGGAATGAGGACTCAGGTCTGAGAGGGACATGGTTAAAGTTGCAGTCAAGATTGGATCTTGAGAGGAGGATGAAGAAGGTAGGGCTCGCCTATAAGTTTCAATTTGGGAATTTTTTTTTATTTTTGGCTTGAATCTGAGATTCAATTTCTTTCTAAATAACAGTAAAAGAATTGTCTAGGTTTTCAGCTATGGATCACGATGTTAGTCTGGGATAGCTTTGATACCATGGAGAAAGATACAATAGATTAAAGAAGAGGAGAGAAACATAAGCAAGAAGAAGAAGACTATATTCAATTATTAGCTAACTAACAAAACCTAAAGAAAAGACGGAAACCTTCACCAATTAATTTAGTGACGCAATCCTCTGAGAGAATACGATGATGATTCTTTCAGAGCTTTTTGATTAGTTTTTTAATCATAGAGAAAATTTACTCTGATAGCAATTGTGTTCTCAACTCTCAATCAACACTGAGTCCAACAAAATAATATATATGTATTTGATAGATAATGACATACCGGATTTTTTGGATAAACTAAAAATAATATTTAATTTTAAATTATCATTGCAGTGGGACTCACTACAATTTGTGCACAAATGCAGTGTCACACGACACTGTAGTTGCCGTGAGCTATCACAGTGCGTCATCGTACTGTGTGCCACACTATTGTAGTGTCGTGTGGCACTACAATAGTTTATGTCAATCTCTGATTTCCAGGCAGTGATTAACACGTGACAATTACTGCGAATTGAATATTTATTTTAATCAAATAAATATCTATATATCACTTAATTCAAAATTAACATATCTGATTTTTCCTATCAACTAACTTATCTGTTAGTTTAAAAATAATATATTTAGTTGTTTCAAATTATTATCTAATAATAATTTATAATTATCTAATTTCACAAATTAGATATTATGTCTCACTTATCGATAATTAGAATATTAGTAGACATAATTATATATATATATATATATCTGTGTGTGTGCGTGCACGCGCGCATGTGTAATTTCTAAAATTTATATATAAATAATTTAATTAATTAATTCTTAATTAATTAATCACACATAATTGTCTCATTCTTATTTATTAATTCCATTGTTACTCCACTATAAATATAGAATTTTACTCTTAGAGATTCAGAATATATTAACACAGTATTCTCGTGTAGTCCATTGATATAATCATTTCATGTAGTTCTATCCTTCAATTATTGGTTCGAAAATTAGAGTTGGTCAAAAATACTATTTTACCCTTCTAATTACTTCTTGATCCTGTACCATTAATTCACTAGTGAATGACTAAATTTAAGCTCAATAACCATTCAGTTCCAGAATTATTACTCAAGGGAACCAATATACGATCTATTAGGAAATCTTAGATTCTAAATCTTATAAGATCATGTTCTTAGCCATCCATATCAGTGAATCTCTGAAACAAAAGCCACTATCCTGATTTACAAACAAACCTTAACGAGTGAATCAAAAGATGCAGTAGCCATGCATATGAGTTCATGACTACTCAGGATTCAGAGTGATCTACATATGATCATCATATTGATGTGTATTAAATTTTTTTGATAAATAAGAAGTTAATAAAGATATTAATCCATATCGGTCCTATTATTTATAATCTTATTATATAAAGTACATTCACTAATATGTATATCCACATCAATGATACGGATTTAGATCACATGCATTCATAATGCTTTGTGAACCCTACTAGCAATCATTCATTAAAGATTTCATACTTTAGTATATTAGCGACAATTTTATTCATTTTATGATCTTAATCCTCTTGTACTAATACAAGATCGCAATTTCATTAATGAATATGAAATATTCAAATATTTATGTAAATTATTCAACAATAATTTGAAAGAATAATTATAAAAAAATGAAATATTAAAATATCAAAACACATGCTTTGAGAGCACTATGTCCAACACTAAGTACTTTATCATTTGCTAATCTCTTTGTCCTATCTATTAAATATGTCTTAATCTTCGACGCCACAATGTAGAGGAATCTTCATTCACAACATAACTTGTGTTTGGTGTTTTCTAACCATCCCCCACCTGAAAAAATTATAATTAATAAAAAATATTCTTTAATCACTACTTCTCATTTTAAGATTTCAAAGAATGATTGATTAAATGCTTCAAGAATTAAAGAATAAATTTGTTGAGTCATCTTTTTCTATTAAGGTAATTAACAAAAATAGTAGTTCTGAATCAGAAAGCATAAGTCAGATTTCACCTATGAATCATCTATAATACATGAAACTTCATCCATTCTCAATATTGAAGAAAAAATTAAAAATTTAATAATCAATATATTAAAAGTGGATAAAAGGCCTATTCCTTGAGACATTTAAATTACTGAATCTTCTTTAGTTAATCAATTTTCTATCTCTATTGAAAAACTATATGAATGGAATATAGATGTGCTTTCAGAACATGAAGTCCTTAAAAACTTACAGCACATGCCTATGGTAGCCAACAATTACATCACCACACACAATTTTCCTCACAATGAGGTGTGATTGTTGTGTAGAAGAGGGTATTATGGCATCAGACGTTGTTTCTTGACCCTCTCCAAGAATTGGTGTTCCTTCAGCATCAATCTTTACTTCTATAAGGATGGTATTTTTGGATTCTTCAGTGAGATACTTTTCCCACCAGGAATGAAGCATTCCTATTAATCCTATGACTGAAACTTTATTACCTCATTGTGAGGCAAATTGTGTTTGGTAATGTAACAATTGGCTACCTTAGCCATGTGCTGTAATTTGTCGAGGACTTATTGTTCTAAAATAAGATTAAGTAATTTGAATATATATAGTAATAGCCTTTTTATGTCTCCTTTCCAGTTTATTAATTTTTAAATTTTTAAATTTATCTTCAATATGGAGCAATAGCCTTTTTATGCCATTTCCTTTCTAGTTTATTAATTTCTATTTTTTATTAATTTATCTTAAATATTTTGAATTGTTGAAGATTCAAGATTTATGGATGATTCATAGGTGAAATCTGACCTATGGCTTTCTGATTCAGAACTACTATCTTGGTCAATTATTTAAGAAAATGAGACGACTCAAACAGATTTATTCTTCAATTCTTGAAGCATTTTTTCAATCTTTTTATTGAGGGAAAAATATTCAAAGCAGTTTTATCTAATAAAAAAATAAAAAATACCATCCTTACAGTAATAAAAAATAATTATTTCAAGTAAGCAATTAAGTAACAATAGCAACAAGAACCAACCACTTGGGTGGTGAAGATCAATAATTAAGCATATTTATCAAGTAATAGTAAATACCCTACCGAGTTTAGCTCTGATACCGAAAGAGATGAAATACATATAATTTAAGTAATTAAAGACTGAATATTAGAAGCAAGAGTTCAAACAACAAGAAATAGTAAAATTGTTATTTGAAGTAAGATTTAAAACTTACAAGATTGAAGAACAATAATTAAGCAAATTAATTATAATAATCAACAATAATGATTGCCAAGACTAGGCATCAAATTCTTCGCATATTTGATTAAAATTGTTATTTCAACATGAATTAGCATAATAATTAAGGAGATTGATACCAAAAGAGGCGTTAATTGCGTATAATTTAAGAATTTAAAGACGGGGTATGGAAACAAGTAAAATTGTTTATTGAAGTAAGTTTAAAACTTACAAGTATTGAAAATAATTAATTTGCAATGATTAATTAGTGCTCCCGCTCACTAATTAATGTTAAGAAAAAAGAAGAAAAGATTACAAAAATGGAGGAAGAAGAATGCTTTGTTTTCAAAATAAGTTTTCTCTCAAAATTATTAAGAGTGAAAAATAAGTTATGAGGAACAAATGGTAGAGGGCAGCCTATTTATAGGTAAGGAAAATGGAGTTCACAGAGAACCCATCACTTACCTGCACTATTCTTTTCTTCAAAAGTAAAAATATATTACATGTATATTTTGGACTAATTAAAGTAAAAGGATAAATAGTTGCTTAATTATTTGACAACTAGTACAATAATTATAGAAGGGACAAATTATAAAGATTCCTTGATAATTGTAATATTGGACTTTGCACTTCATTATTGCTTTGCCATGATTGTTGTCTACGAAAAAGTCATTCTGACTATTATTGTATATTAGAGTCCTTGATAATTACTGTCTTGGATTCTTATGCCTTGATTGTTAATTTTTTGGGAAGTCATAATTATTCATCTTGATGGTTATCATGACTGTTTAAATTGTGCTGGAGAGTCATCAAGATTTTAACCTTGGCATTTTGCCAAAGGTAAATTGTTTTTATTCATTCATCATCACTAAGATTAATATTGTAAAATGGGTCCTGTGAGTCTTGGAAGGCGTCATAGGCCCATTGTGGTAGGATGCGACCTTGTAATTTTTTATCCTTCAATTGATGAGGGAAAGCTTTAGATGATTGACCTTTCTGGATATTTGGTTTAATTAGTGGTTTGACTCTACAGATGATTCAGAGTCAGAATTGTTATTGGCTTCGAGGAGGAGAAGCATTTTTGGATTAATTCTTGCTTCAATTTGGAATGAGGCTTTGGGGCCTTTGATTTTCTTTTTGAATAGGGTTAGATTCAGGTTTGGATTCTTTGGATGAATTTGGAGTGGATGGTTTAATTTGTGGATTTGGTTAATGAGCTCATTAATTTTTAATGGAGCCTGAGTAAATGGGTTTTCCAATTTTAGGCTAGGATGGACATTTACAAATTTGTGCTTGATGGATGCAATTGTTTCCTGGGTATTAAATTTATCCCACAATTTAACATAATATTTTCTGGTGAGGATTTCATTCTCAATTGAGTATTGCCACTTTAGGATGAAAGATATTTTGTTTTTGTTTTAAAAAACAAAGTATTTAGGGAAATGAGGCCTTAATTGGTGAGGGCTTGTAAATCTTTAAAAATAAATTAAAATATTATTGTAAATCAATTGAAAAAAGTTCTTAGACAGGACCATGAATGGACCACCATCATAAAAACAATTTTGAAAAACTAGTTTTTAAATTTTTATAAAAATTTAAAAATCATCAGTGGGAAAATCACTATTTTGATGTAAGAAAATCATGTGTCAAACATCAATTTAGTAAAAAAAATTATTATTTTTTATTTGAAAGTATTTTGAATGCTGAAGGATGGACTTTCCAATCCTCCATGGTTATGATTATGAGAATGTAGAATAAATGATAGGGGATCTTTCCTTCAGAACTTTTGATTGGGCTAATATTTATGGTTTTTATTTCTAAGAGAATGTCTATGTAGAAACTGAGATTTTTGTCATTGTGTTCAGCGACATAATGAAATTTAGGAATGAAATGGGTTTTGATAATTTGGGTAGGATCCTTCGAATGAGCAAATGAAGACTCAATATGAAAGAGATTTTTGCTGGTTATTTTTCAAAAATAAGAGGATGATTTTCTATGATTTGTAATTGAGTGGCCAAGCGATTGGGATTAAAGGGTTGTGTAATTGAGAATGGGTGAAATTTGTTGATCATAGCTGATTGGTAAGGAGTAGATGACTCCTATTTAATTTGGGCTTTGAGGGCCAATTGTTGAGTCGAAGACTCTTCTATATTTGAACCATTCATCAATCTTACATGATTTCTGAAAGTGATACTAATTTTTTTTAAAGATTCCACAGCATGCCTATGACTTTTTTGAAATCCGTCAGACATGTTGAAAAAAGTTCATTCCAATATAAAAAATTCTTTGATTGTTTTGTCTGAAAATTTAATTTTAAAAATTGCTTGTCTCAAAAGGTTCATAGTTAAAATTTTTCTGTTATCATAACAGATTTCATTATCCTTATGAAAATCTATTTTTTTCGTATTTCTCGTACCATTGAATTAGTGCTGCATTGACGTCATGCTTCAACCCAATTTCTTCCAAAATTTTATCCAATTCATCAATATATGCATTTCCTGGATATTCAAATCCATTATGGTCATAATTAATGAATGAGAATTTTGAGTAAAAAATAGCTGCCCTACCATTGAACTTCTTGATTTTGAAAGAATTTTGGTTGATTATTCTAAGTTTTATGTTTTCGTATTCTAGTAGGTCAGAATTCTCAAATTCTTCCATGGCAGAAGTTTGAACTGATTTGCTGCATAAATTCATGAGAAAGAAAGTCAGGAATTGAATTATTTATGTCTTGAATAAATTAAATATCGAAATAAAAATGCTAAAAATAGACTTTTACTTTGAAAAAATTTGTTTGGAAGCAATGTCAAAACATGTTTTGCAGATTTGCAAGTAAATTTTACAAGAAATTTTTGATTTAATAGATTATCTTGAAATTTATTATTAAATTGTATGATTCGATCAATTGATTTAATAATGGAATGATAGATTTCAAATCCTAGACAACTAATCTTTGATTGAAACAATTTAATTTTACTTGCAGAGATAACTTAACCATTTTGCTTTATTATCTTAGAAAATAATTCAAGGTGTTCCAATGTTATTATATTGATTTAGAGAAAATAATACATCACCAATATAAACAATTATGAAATCACTAAATTGATTAAAGATTTTATTCATTATTTTCTGGAATTCGCTTGGAGCATTTTTAAGATCAAATGGCATTACTTTCCATTTACAATATCCAAATGTATTAAGAATGTAAGTACACAAAATTTTACAAATTTTTTGTTCAAGGATTTTAATTTGCTCTCGAAGAACAGGATTTTGAAGTTGTTCTTCAATTCTTCTGAATTTTATTTCATGTTATAGAAAACATAATTGTTTTTCCTTACAAGAAATTAAATTTACAGTTTTAAAAGCAAACTTTTGTTTTAAAGTTTTCAATTTCTCATTGTGAGAAAAAAAGAAATTTGAATTTGACAGGTTTATCCATAAGATAAGTAATTATCCCATCACATTTTGTTGTAAAAGGATACAATAGAGAAATGAATAGTAAACTAAAAATAATTTTGTCTGTCATATTTTTTACTAAGACAAATGATATTTTAAAACATATATTGTCTTGGCTACTATGAATCTTAAGGATTTCATAATTGATATGCATTCTAGTACTGTTGACAGATGATAAAGTTTCTTTGTCTTCTTGAAGTACTTGGTAAGAATGAGTTCTTCATGCATTCAATTCAAATCAGCTCATGAATCAATAAGAGCCAGAAATCAAAATCATGGATTATTATTTTGACCATTATGTGAATTTTTTTATTTTAATGTGATTAAGGATTTGTATGAAGTTATCATCATCTTGATTGTTGATAATATGTTCTTCAACCTCATTATGAGAAATTGGGGATTTACTAGGTTCTCCTAGTCCATTGAATTCTTGATTTTTAATTTTAAAAGATTTATTTCTTTTATTATATTTGTGTTTGAATCTTTTAATTCTTTTATTTCAATTTTAATATTTTTTTATTTCTTTTCGAAGTTCCTATAAAGTAACTTCTTTTCATTTCCTTTAACTTTGTTAAATTTTTTAAGAGTTTGTGAAAGGTTTGCAGTATTATTATTAGACTTAGTATTTTCTTTCTTTTGATTTACCTTCATAAGCATTTCAAGGTATTCTAGTTTTGATCAAGGATTTTTAAGATTACTAATTAAATCTAACAAAAGATTTTCTTGTTCATCATTTTTATTTAAAACATTAATATTTTCTGCCAACAGCCATCCATGCACCCCATAGAGATATTGGAGAATCATTATAAGAACTTGAAGAGTTTGATTCATCAGATTCAGGAGATTCAAATTCTCCTAAATTCTTCATTACTACTTTCAAGTAATATATTGATTCTACGATTCTAAACAATTCTTGTTTATCTTTATTAGTGTTTTTTAATTGATTAATTTTATTTTTTACTTGGCAAGTGTTGTAAAAATGACCATTATGGCCACATTTAAAACACTTAATTTTACTTTTATCAACAATTTTTTTTGAATTTTCTTTGTGAATAATTCTTATTATTAGAAAAGCATGTCAAAATTTTTATTTTTTCTTTTGTGAATTTTTTTCCTATAAGGTTTGTAAATTTTTTTAGGATTAAGATGAGAATTTTTCCTACTCTTTTAGGAAGGAGCAACAGCAGATAATCCGTATTTCTCACAAAAATTGCCTAATTTGTATTTGGCAATTCTCTTTTCCTTTTTAATTTGTTTGTTAATTGTCATGTATATACACATTCTTAGACCTTCGTTTTGTATTATAGTGATAATTGTAGCGTAGGTGAGACTATTATTTTCTATATTTCCTAGGTAATTATAAGGAATGTCCTAATTTTGTGGACAAACAAATTTGGTAAGCTATTGATGAATTTCTCTTTCAAAAAGGTTTATTACTATCATCTTTTGACATTATTATAGACAAAATACATTTTTGTATCAGTCAAACTCACTTAGGGTAGGACACCTAAGATTGGTTAATTGATCAGGGATACATGAAGTAACATTGCTTGGCATTCCAATGAAATGTTCAATTATTGTGTAGAAGTGTGTATTAATGACATCAGACATTGTTTCCTGATCCTCTCCAAGGATTGAGGTTCCTTTAGCATCAATATTTATTACTATAAGGATGGTATTTTTAGATTCTTCAGTGAGTTTCTTTTTCCACCAGAAATGAAGCATTCATGTGAATCATGTGAGTATAAGTTGCATCAATCTTTATTACTAAAAGATGTAATTGTTGGCTACCATAGCCATGTGCTGTAATTTGTTGAGGACTTCCAGTTCTGAAATCCCATCAATATTTCATTCATATAATTTTTCTGCAGAGACAAATTTGATTAACTAAAGAAGATTCAGTAATTTGAATATCTGGAGGAATATGCCTTTATGCAATTTCTTTCTAATTATTGATTTCTAAATTTTTAATTTTTTCTTCAATATTGGGAATGGATGAAGATTCATGTATTATGGATGATTCAAAGGTGGAATCTAATCTGGCTTTCTGATTCAGAATCTAATCTGGCTTTCTAACATTATATCAATCTTTTTACTGAGGTGAACAATATTCAAAGCAGTTTTATATGAAAGATTTATTAAAGGAGTTTCTTTTAATAATTCTTTAGGTTTAGGCTCATGAAAATCATCAACCTTATTCTCAATTTTATCTAATTAATTTCCCATTTTTATTAAACTTTGATTAGTGTTATTGAGTTGTTAACAACTTTTTATTGGGTTCTTCTTCCTTTGAAATTTTAAAAGGAGAAGCAGCGATTAATAAATTTTTATGATTAATTATAATTTATTCAGGTGAGGGATGGCTAGCATTCACTACAATGGAGTCTTCCTTGACCCATTTGGTCTTGGAAATTCTTTTAATATTCTTTTCATAAATGTTCTCGATATAATCAAGGAAAAACATATCAACTCTAAATTCTGGCATGAACGCCTTCCATTCAGCCAAGATGATTTTGCTTTTATCCATATTATATGTCTCATACACCTATTGCATCTATTGAGATTGGCTGGGTCATTCATGTGTTGAGGATTGCATGAGGTAAGTTTCCTTGAAAATCAGATTCAGTTGATGATTCAATTTCATCAGATTGTTCAGTCTTATTATCAAATATTGGCTGACTGACTTAGGAATTTGTTGGATTCTAAGATTTTTACTATTATTGACTATGGATTCAGAAAAGAAACTTCTAGTAGTGCTAGACTGGCTAAACTCCCTAACTTATGGATTAAAACTGGAAGATTGGAATTTAATTTTAACACTACCATCCATATACTGCTGGATATATCAACATCTTCAATTTGATGTTGAATTGGAGTGGGTTGGCTTTTATTGGTTAAAAGCCAATTTGTAGGCAAAGTTATATCAGACCACCTAATGGTTTTAGGTTTTTAATATTTGCATTACTTTGGCTAGATTGAATCTACATGGTTTGATTTTTTGAACTCCTATTGATGGCTTGGAAATTCATATTGATTTTGGTTACTTTCTAATGTATTCTAAAAATCAAATCTATGGGTTGAGGACCTTCAAGGGTTGGTAACCACTAGTTTTGGTATTCAAAGTTAAACATTTAAGAATATGAGGGTCTGTTAGACTAACAGACAAATCTAAAAAACAATCAAAATAAGATTGGTAAAATACTATCATTAAAATTTATAAATGTTGCATCTTGCAAGGCTAACAAGACAAAGGTATTCGGACATCTCCTTGTGAGTGGTTTAGCTCCAATCTGGACTAAACCAAAGTGAAAGAAATTATATCCTTCTTTAATGTGATGTTTAATTGCATTAGGAGAAAGTAATTGAAAAGTTTAATGCACTTTCCCTAGAGAATATATTATTTCAATTATTTTTACATAATGCTGAGGCTTGAAGGAAGCAACAGACAATGTTGATTTATAAATTTTTTTACTTGGAATTTTGCGTATATTCCATATCCTGTGATCTAATTGATCATCTGCTAAGTATTCAAAATGTTGTTCATTAATTATGTATGGTATTGTATTTATTGTAGACTTATTTCTACAAGAAGAATTACTTCTAAATTATCTACTCATTGCTCAAAATAACTAAATTATTCTTATGATTGAAAATTCCATCATGTATTTTGATTCTCAAACCTGCTATGACTTCTACAATCTCCTATGAAGTCGCTCTTCTCCCCTTTGCCTTTACTACTACCATCCAACAAGATTTACGTATCTAAAAGGTCTTATTAGGGTGCCTGAAGTAAACCAAATACAAACTGAGCAGATTCACAGATTATAAAAACAAAGATTACAGAAAAATAATCAATTGTAAAAATAACCAGTCACTTGGGCAGACATTCAGATTAAATAAAAATAACTAACCTCTTGGGCGGTGAAGAACAATAATTAAGCAGATTAATTAAGAATGGTAAAATACCCTACTAGGTTTGGCTTTGATCCCAAGAAAAATAAATGGTAAACCCAAAATAATTTTGTTTGTTTTTACTAAAATAAATGATGTTTTAAAACATACATTGTCTTGACAAATATGAACTTTTAGGGATTTCATTATGTATATGAATTCTAGTACGATTTGTAGATGACAAAGATTCCATTATCTTCTTGAAGTACTTTAAGTAAATAAGTAAAATTGTTATTTTGCTAATTAATATGTTTAATTATTATTCTTCATCGCCCAAGTGGCTGGTATATTGTCGCTTAATTGCTTCTTTGAATAATTATTTATATTTAGCCTGACTCTCCACCCAAATGGCTGATTATTTTTATGAAGAACAATAATTAAGAAGATTAGTTAAGTAATAGTAAATACTCTATCAGATTTGATTTTGATTCCCGAAGAGGAGGTTTCCCACTCTTTATAATTTTGTAGAAGTAATAGCAGGTTTGAAAATAAAAATACATAATTATTTGGCAACTAGTACAATAATTGTAGAAAAAGATAAAATACAAAGATTCCTCGATAATTGTAATCTTGGAATTTGCATCTTCATTATTGCTCTGCCATGATTGGTATCTTCGGAAAGTCATTGTAACTATTACTGTATATTGGAATCCTTGATAGTTTCAATCTTAGATTCTTGTGTTCTGATTCTTGATTTTTGACTATCAAGATGTCTCTTCAAATTATTTATTCTTTGATTTTAACAATGGATTTTACGAAAGGTAGAGTATTTTATTTATTCATCTTCACTAAGATTAATACTGTCAAATGGGCCTTGTGAGTCTTGGAAGGCGTCATAAGTCCATATTGGTAGGACGCGACCCTGTAACTTATTTTTATCCTTCAATTATTGTCTTCTAGGAGAAGAGCATTTTTTGGATGAATTCTTGCTTCAATTTGGATTTTGATTTTGTGGCCTTGGATAATCCCTTCGAAGAGGGGTTTGATTCGGGTTTGGATTCTTTGGATGAACTGAAGGATTTGGTTTCTGGATCTAAATTAATGGCTCTTTAATTTTTAATGGAGCTTGAGGAAAAGGATTGATCAATTTTAACTGAGGGTGGATATTGGAAAACTCATGATTGATAGAGGAAATTATTTTTTGGGTATTAAATTTATTCCACCATTTAACAGAGTATTGTCTGGTGAGGATTTCTTCTTTAATTCATATTTCAACTTCAAGATCTAGGGTATTTTGTAATTTTTTGTAAAACAGAGTAATTGTGTAAAAGAAACCTCAATTGGTGTGGGTTTGTACAATTTTAGAAATAAATTAAAACTTTGTTGAAATTCAATTAGAAATAATTCTAAGACAGGGCTATGGATTGACCACCATCTTAAGATTAATTTTGAAAGATTAATTTTGAAATTTTTAACGAAATTCAAAAACCAAGAGTGATAAAAATAAATATTTTCATGCAGGAAGATCCTTCTCGGTTTCACATGCCAATTGGCAACTGCTCTATTTCGTATCATTCCACCCAAATCTATACACTATTTCACCAACGATCATACAATTCCTGAAAAAGGCAGACCCACATACGGTATCCTGACCGTGGACCGAAATAGGATGACCTATAAGGTCAGGCTTTTCCTTCGTTTCACTATCCAAAGTGGCGTGGCACAAAGTCAAATTTGAAAAGGGGAGCGGGTCTGATGGGGTGAATCGCCCAGATCTTGAATCAACTAGTAGATCATCAACATAGGGACCCCTTTCATTCTCCAGATGAGTTAGGAGTTGGGGCAGCCTGCGCGCAACCCTTACCAATCCTACACTCCTTTCTCCTATTCTTTCTCTGTCACTTCTTGGAAATCATGAAGAGGATCCCAGACTGGACTGAGCGGGGGGAGCTGATTTCGGTATTGGAAATGTGTTTAGTTCTTTGATCCATTATATGGCGTGAAATCCATCATTGGCTAAACAATCATTTGGTTATGCCATTTTGGGATTTTCTCTAACAGAAGCCATTGCATCCTTTGCCCCCTTTCAAGTAAACCACTTTTTGATCTCATTCGTATTCCGATCTGGTTGAAGTTTCATTCTTACAACTGTCTTTTTGAAGGAATTAGTTCATAGTGCTCATTCTATAAATATCTATAAATACTGTAAAAAGCCAACTCATGTTTTCACTCTATTTTCATTATGAAGATGTATCACGTCCTGATGGTCGCCACCTCTCCCAAGACCATAATGATTATCCCTGCCCGATGGGTCTACATCCATCCGTGCTTAAGTCCCGTATCTTAAAGTAAAGATTCTAACTCAGAGAAAAGACCATTAGATAAAACACCATTCCCAATAAGTTCAGGCTTATAGAACAAAGTAAAATATGTATTTAAAAAATTAAAAGAATATCCCAAAGGTAAAAGTCTAGAAACATATATTAAATTCCTAGAAAAAGATGGAATATAAAACATCATTTCCAAGTCTAAAACATAACCACTATATAATATTAATTTGCATGTTCCTATAACCTCCACATGTGAACTTATCTTGTTTCTTAATAAGATGCTTTACACACTTCCCATTGGCTACCTTAAGTTTTGCATACACTGTAAGATATTCAAAATATGGTAGAATCAAAATCAATCCACCATGTATTATGATTAACATCAACCAAGTTAGATTCATAACAAAAAAATGAGATTTGTTTTTACCTTCTTCTCAAGTCATTTCTGGAATTTAGCACAATCCTTCTTCATGTGTCCTTTTTTCTTACAGAAGAAACACTTCGCTTCCTTCTTAATTCCACCTTGGGGTGGTATTTTACCTTCTTCCCCTTCTATTTTGCTTGGCTCTGGTTCTTTCCATGGTTCTGGTCCATTTCTTGTCAATAATGCGTAGTCACCTAATTCCATAGCCATCCTTCCTTTCTCTTGGACTGTCAGGAGCTTATTAATCAACAAGATATTTTGAAGGGTCCATATTACTGTGGAAGAGTGTCTACTATACTATATATAAAAGTGTAGAAGTGAGTAAAACTTTTCTGAACAACACTCTCCCAACGACTTTTCAAATTTCCTACAAGTTTAAGCATAATAAAGAGTTTAACAACCATTTAGTTAGTTTTTCATTATTAATTCCATTTGAGATAATGAGAAAGTTTATTTTTTTTAATTATAAGATTTCTTAACATGAATGATTATTTTAGCTATTATTGATGTTATTTGACAATAATTGATGTTATTTAGCTTCGTGGTTTATTAATTTTATGTCAAAATAGATAAAATTTAACAAGACAATATTAGTTTGTACTATTAAATTTTGTTATCCAAACCTTTTAAAAATAAGTCAATTGAGTAACATCAACAATATCAAAAATAAAAAATATTGTGTAACATCTATAATTTTTACTACTTCATAATTCTTCTCTAGATTATCCTGCAACAATGATGCAGATACTCATTTCTTAGTTTTAACACTTAAAATATTTTTCTTTCCTATTAAAATCTTGAATACCAATCTCACTATTTCTATACGTCTAGAGGTTCTTAGAACTTGTAAGGTCATGCCATGAATAAATTTACTTAATAAAATTAGACTTTTAGTACTTCAAAAGGAGATTTTTCATCTAAATTACTTATATAAGTATTTTGCTATGCAAATAATGCTTATTAGCAATAAATCCTCTCACTTGAAGTTAAATTTTGTGTTTTTTTCTTTCTAATGAACTATTTCCTTTGCTATTCTTTATTATCAGTTTTATGCTTACTAATCTAATGAGCACTAAAATTAAAGTTCATTGAGTAGAACAAATCTATAAAATAACCTCTAATTTAAAGTTTACCAACATATGTGTGCTTGTATAATATACATAAATATATGTAATATAAATTACTTATATTGCTTAAGCACTCAGATTATTTAAAGGGATAATTTCGCAGGCACCCCTCAACTTTGGTCAATTTTTAAGTCAACTCTCTCAACTTTGAATACTGATCCAAATGTTAACTTTCGATTAACTCTATTTGATTGAAAATCAGAATCAATATATCTAGTGGGATTCAGGTCTCCACCTGAATAAACAAGCATATAGTTTCTCATTCTCCTAAGATACTTGAGAATGTGCTTTACAGCAATCCAGTGTTCCAAACCTGAAATCGATTGACAACGACTGACAAATCTCACTGCATAACAGATGTCTAGTCTCATACACAACATGGCATACATGAGACTTCCAATTGCTGAAGCATAGGGAACCTTTCTCATATCCTCTTCCTCGTGAGCAGTCTTCAGACATTGTTCCTTGGAGAGAAAAATTTCATGTATGGTTGGTTGTTGACCTTTCTTAAAATTTTTCATAGAGAATCTCTCCAACACCTTATCAATTTCAGATGCCTGAGAAAGTAGCAAGAACTTATTCTTTCTATCCCTTACGATTTGGATGCCTAGAACATAGCTCGCTTCTCCCAAATATTTCATTTGAAATTCTTCAGCTAACCTTTTATTTACCTTTGACAAAGTTTCTACACCATTCCGAATGAGTAGAATATCATCAACATAACGAACTAACAAAACCATTATCTTATCTTTAGTGTATTTATAAACACAAGCACCTTTGACAAAGTTTCTACATCATTTCGAATGAGTAGAATATCATCAACATAACGAACTAAGAAAACCATTATCTTATCTTTAGTGTATTTATAAACACAAGCTTCGTTAACATTGTGCTCGGAGCCATAAGACTTTATAACCTCATCAAAGGTCAGATTCTAAGATCTATATGTTTATTTTAATCCATAAATGGATTTAAGCAACTCGCATACTTTCTAATCTTGCCTCTTTTGTACGAACCTTTCTGGTTGCACATACAGATGGTTTCTTCAAGAAAGTCATTCACATTAACTGTCTTGACATCCATTTGTCATATATCATAGTCAAAACTAGCGGCTATTGACAAAAAGATGCAGATGGATTTTAGCATGACCATATGGGAGAATGCCTCTTCATAATCGACTCTCTCCCTATGTGTATAGCCCTTAGCTACTAATCATGGCTTGGAAGTCTCTACTTTCCCATCTGCACCTTTTTTTCTTATTGAAGATCCATTTACATCCAATGGGCCTGACATCTACAAGTTCTTTGAGGGAATTGGATACATAGATTCCATTTCCTAGTTCATGGCATTTTGCCATTTCTCATTTTCAAGATCATCGATTGCTTCTTCATAAGATAATGGATTGTCCTTATTAGTGTCTGACACTAGGACATGTGCCTCTAGTTCGTAGCAAACTGGTTGTCTTATAGCCCTCTCACTACGACGTTGCATCGGGGTTTCCTTTGTAGGAACTGTGATTTTTCTGATTTATCGTTTATTAGTAGAAATTGAAGTTGGTCATATCTGATCAGTTGCTAATTTCTCGAGAACTATTTTGCTATGAGGTTTGTAATTTGCATATAGTCATGCTCAAGAAAGTTTGCATTTGTCGACACAAACACCTTTTGATTATTGTGACCATAAAAGTACTCACCTCTCGTTTCTAGAGAATAGCCAGCAAATATGAATACCTCAGACCATGAGTCTAACTTTGCGGTCTTGTGTCTAAGAATGTGAGTTAGACACCCTCATATATAGAATTGAGGTAAACTAGGTTTGGAGACATTTCATAACTCTAAAGGCGTCTTGGTTACAAACTTAGAGGGCACTACATTCAAAATGTAAGTTGCCGTGTGCATTGCCTATCGCCAAAATGTAAGTGACAATGATGAGTAGCTTAATACCGACCTAATCATATCCAATAAGGTTTGGTCTCTCCTCTCTGCAACGCCATTTTGCTGTGGTGTTCCAGGTGTTGTGAGTTGGGATAGTATTCCACACTCTAGCAAATAATCATTGAATTCTAAATCCAAGTATTCACTTTCTCGATCGGATCGAAGGGTTTCCAATGATTTACCTAATTGCTTTTCAGCTTCAGCCTTGAAGTCTTAAAACTTTCCAAAATATTCAGACTTTCGATGCATTAGATAACTATAATCATATCTTAAGTAGTCGTCAATGAAAGTGACATAATATTCATACCCACTTCTAGCTTGTACATTGATCGGTCCACAGACATCTCTATGTACTAACTCAAGTGGTTCCTTGTCTCTTTGGTCCTTTACTGTGAAAGGTCTCTTGGTCTTTTTACCCTCTAGACATGATTCATAAACAGGAAGAGTTCCAACTTTTAGCTCTCTCAAAGCACCATGCTTTGTTAACATGTTTAACCTATCTAGATTAATATATCTCAACCTAAGATGTCATAATTATGTGTTATCATCATGAGAATCTCTTTGTCATTTTTTATTTTTAGGTTTTGCTAATTTAAATAATTCTGAATTATTTAACGCGCGTTCAGTCAGTTTATGCATATACAGTCCGTTTATAATTTTAGCATGACAGATATCGAATCCATTCTTAGAAATAATAAACTATTTATTAATTAAATAAACATTGAATAATTGTTCTTGCAAAAATGAAAGAGAAATCAAATTCTTTGAAAAACTAGGAATATAATAAACATTATTCAAAACTATGTAATTAGGATCTGTCATATTAATTTTAAATTGTCTATGAAACATTATCATCCTTATTAATTTAAAACTTAAAATATCTTATATTTTCTCTTGTAATAATAGGGTAACGTTTATTTGGTCAAGTCATAGTTACCTACTTCGAAGCTTAATTATGAATTTTTGAGTGCACCTCATTATTTCAGTATCCATGATTTAATTTAGAAGATGTCACTTTAAGTGCCTCTCAAGTCTAAAATACATCACTTAATCATATCTTTAAAGAAGCCAACATTGATATTGATACAGTTCAAAAACCTTCCTTAGAAAGACAAACACAAAGTCATCTCGATACTCTCACTATATCTCAGGTTGTTATACTAATAATGGAGATCATAGGTCACATTGACATCACAACCTTCTTCTACTCACTATTTCTATAGTAAATGTATATCTACTTAACTAATAAATTAATTTCAAATTAATTACCAGTTACTATAACTCTATGAATGTAAAAGGGAAAAAAACAATTATTAATCCAGTCTAATTGGTCTAACTTCATTTAACCTTAAAATTGAGCCTAATACTAATTTAGATGAACTTAGAATAACTAATTAATAGATTACATTCATCTAATTTTAATCAACCATTTTTCACTAAAATAGGTTATCCTAAAGACCTAACTAAATGCATACCTTTAGAGAGGTGTGATTACCAAGTTTAAGTAATTAAAACTTAGTAGTTTACTTGCAATTGATTTCACAAAACAATTCATATAAACACATTAGGACAATCCTAATAAATCAAGTTTCTATAAATGAGATGCATGATTAAATAAAATAGTGTGAAATTTCATGTATATCATGTGATTGACTAATGCATCGTAAAGTTATTAATCAAATCAATAAATATTTATATAAATAAATAAATGATGAACTAAATGACTATTGGGTATTTCTAAAAATTACAACCATTGAAAATAAAATAGAAATAATTACAAAACGGGCTTCAAAAATACATATTTCCAAAATATGCTTATTCTCCATTAGAGGCCTCTCTTCATAATCTTCAAGTTTTGAGCAAAATCATTTAATTAAAACTAATAATTCTTTCTAATTAAGTAGTCTCATTAATTATCTTTTTAAATTAATTAAATTTAATAAGTCAAAAATAATTTAATGCCTAATTAAACTTGGGTCAAACCCAATCAAGTAATAAATTTTAATTTAAAAAATTAAAATCAATAACTCATTTTTAAAAGCACATTAATTTAAAAAATTAAATAATAAAAACTGGACTAGGGTTTTTGCAAAGCATCACATGGTTAGGACACCAAGGTACCAGGGCATCCGCGCCCGGTACCTCAACAGCATGGGGAATTCTGAAAGATGGTCGCAGCTGGACAGTCATGTTGTCGCTGCTGTCATTGCCTCTTACGTTGTCTTGCGGTGGCAGCACGACAATCCTGCCACCATTGCTGCCATGCGGTGGCAGCAGGATAGTCTTGCCGCCACCACCAATGGTGGAGTTCCGTCACGAAACTCCTCCTTTTCTCCTTCATATTCGTCTCGTGAGTTCTTCTTCTTACATACAAAATTTTTCCAATATAATATTCAAAATAAAATTACAAAAATCCCATGCCCCAAAAAGCTTACACAAGATCTAAATAAAAATAGAACAAAGCCTAAACTCAAAAGTCACTATAGAATTAACGATTCATTATTAACCATACATTCAAAAAACAAACCATCAATTCAATCATACATATCAAAATATATATAGAATGATGTAAGAAAACCCACACACCATTTAATGTATATATAAAATGACCGCTCTGATACCAATTGTTGGTAACGGTGGCGCATCAGATGCACAACAGAAGGATTTTTAATTATTAAAAAGTTTAATACAAGACCAGACAGGTCCCAAAATATTTTTGGGAAAAAAAATAATTTTCCACACAGATCCATTATATATCTATACAGTAATCAATAGACATTCAAATTAAAGATCTTTACCTCTTGAAATGTATCAAGCGTCATCGCTGTCTTCTAGTATAAAATAACGAACGTCCAATTCCACAAAGGACAGACTTGTGAGATTCACACCAAGATCTTTCAAACCAATCCTCAAACACATTAGGACGTGTGTGGGCATGCAAAATGAACAAGAACAATTTTCTATCTCTAGATGTACTCCACAAATGATATTTGGAGAATTTGAGAATGACTTTTGAGACAGAACTCTGACGGAGAATTAGAGAATTCGTAGAGCTTACATTATTGATTGATTGATTAATGATGCCAATATAATTATCTATTTATATTCTTGGCCAAGTCTCATTAGGTTTAGGTTTTAATAAAATAATAAAACTATTATCAATTGTGCCACTGTAAGAGGATCCACTGTAGTGTCGTGCAACACGGCAGTGTCGTGTGATAGTGTAGTATAGTGTGTCGTGCGACAATCAATGATCCAACACAGTGATTAGCGTGTGGCAGTCCAAAATGCCACATGGCAATTTTTCATTTTATTATTTTATTTAATCAGATAAAAATCTATGCATAGATTTCAAATAACCATAAATTAACTTATCTTATAAAAACCTATCAACTAACTTATTTGTTAATTCAAATTAATTGATCAGTTAATTCAAAATTAATTGATCAGTTAATTCAAATTTAAATTATTATCTTATTATAATCTAATATTAATTAATTTCATAAATTAATTATACTATCTTAATATCAATTAATTCATAAATAATTAATTAATCTATATTTCTAAAAAATACATTGATTAATTTAACTAATTAATTCTCAAATAATTAACGACATATAATTACCTTATAATTATATACTTGCCTCGAAAACTCAATTCTTTTTGTAAGCTACTCATTTTCTTATATCTTGAAATATTCACACCCTAGGCTGTGTAGTATAGAGGTGGTGTGTGGACCATGGACACATAACTCTAAGTTTCAATAAAATAGATTATTAATTAAATTTTTTAATTAAATAATCTTACTTATTTATTTCATTATTACTCCACTTTAAATATGAAATTGCACTCTTAGTAATTGCGGAATATATTTACAGAGTAATATCATATATTCCATTAATATAATCACTACGGGTAATTCTATCATCCAATTATCGTTTCATAAATTAGACCTGATCAAAATTACCAACCCTTCTAATTACCTCTTCATTCTTCACTACCATGAATTCACTAGTGAACGGTTAATTTATAAATGTATTATAAATTTGATCACAATAACCATTCAGTCTAAGAATTAACACTTAAGGGAACCAATATAAAATTCATTAGGAAGCTTGGATTCCAAATCTTATAAGATCATGCTCCTAGCCATCCATATCACTGAATCTCCAAAATGAAAGTCACTAACTTGTTTTATAAACAAATCTTAACGAGTGAATCAAAAAACTTAGTAGACATGTATATGAGTTCATGACTACTCAGAATTTAGACCGATCTATATATGATCATCTGGTTGGTGTGTATTAAATCTTTTTTATAAACGGTAAGTTAATAAAGATATTAATTCACATCGGTCATGTCCTATATAATCTAATTATATAAAATACGTTAATTAAGATGTATATCCACATTAGAAGATCCGGATCTAGACCACATGTATTCAAAAAGCTTAGCGATACTAGCAATCATTCATTAAAGATTTCATACTCTAATATGTTACAGACTATTTTATTCATTATCTATTATCTTAAGTACTAATACAAGATCATAGTCTCAGAGAATACAATTATAAGAAAATGCGCTTTTATTAATTTCAAAATAAATATATTTACACATGCTTTGAGGGGCCCATGAACCTAAGGAGACTAAACCCGAACTGTTACTGAAACTAGAGGAGAATTTGTCAAAATTTTGACAAATTAGGAGGACATGCAATTTGTGGCTGATTTTTAGATGAAAAAGGGTAAAATTAGACCGAAAAAAATTGGCATGTGAATATTTAACAGTCATTTGACGGCCAAAGAGGTAAATTGATAGATGAAGAAAGTTGGAGTCTCAATTAAGAATGAAAATTAACTTAGAGGATAAGTTGATATTTAAGTAAAGTGCATGGGGTCTTAGGATATTTAGGCTACTAAATATCTACAATGATCAAACGAGATTCACTAATATATTAAACATTACAATTATACCTCATAAATTGTCATAAAAACGGTAAAATTGGGCAAAGTAACAGCCACGTATTGAATAGAATGAGAAACCCATCATTCATTTTCTCCCTATATATGACAGTGCAGTATATATAAAATCATCTGCCACCACTTTCCAGCTTTCAATCTCATGGACTTAAATAGCGCATCATAGAAAAAATGGCTATGTTCAAACACGTGAACTTGAAGTTTATAAAAAACAATGAGCCATCAAGTGTTCGACATCCGTAAAAGTTCGGCTGAAACCTATAGCAATAACAGGGGACCAGTTGAAGTTTTAAAAAGCTAATTCTTATTAATGAAGAGGCATCTCACTGTTTTTACTTTATATACACATGTTAAAATCCTACTAATGATAATGTCATTTCTACTATATTTGTAGGGTCAAAGAATACATACAGTTGTATTCAACGAAGTAGTGAAAAATTCAAACAGATTCAACAAAAGAGCAAACATATATGTTTAACTTTTACATGATGAATTGGAGTTAAACATTTTTAACCGGTAGTAAAATCCAAGAATTGGATGAGCAGATTCCTACTAAACCAAAGATATATGATTTTGTTGAATTCATGGACATGCCTAAGTATGATGGTAAGCAACATATCGATATGTCACTAATATCTATTATACAGCTCATACTTAATCATATTTATTATAGATGTTATAAATAGAAGATAAAATACTACATATGAGTATTTTTATTGCTCACATTCATAAATATGATTGGATTGTCATAAGTATGAGACTTTTACTAAATTTTAAATAACAAAAGAATGAAGATCGTTCCACAAAGAAACGTGACCTCTTTCTTATAAATAATGTGTATGTGACTGACTTAATTTCATCATATATGTTTAACTTTTACACGGAATCTAAAACAACGGAATTAGATCTATGGGGAGATTTAGCAAAGAATGAAGGTCAGCGACAAGAAGATAATAAGGAAGAAATTAATATTATTATCATCAACAATGTTAATGTCAGCAGTTATGAAGGTAGCTAAAATAATATAATTTATTACCTCTTCCCCATGTGCTAACTACTATTTAAACTGTAATGTATTTAACTGAAGAATTTAGCTTTTCAACAACATTCAAAAGTGTCATCGCAATAAATCCCTAGACGGATATAGTTGCAAATATGAAAACAAGGTGCAGTGTTAATGTAAAATGTTACATTCCCAATCACAATCAAATCAATCTCTTCATCTCTTCTTCTTCTACTTCTTCTTCTTCTAATTCTTCTTCTCTTTTATTCAACGAAACTCATATTTCTTCTTCTTCATCTTCTCCTTATTGTTCTTATTATTATTATTATTAGTGTTGTTGTTATTGTTGTTGTTGTTGTTGTTTTTGTTGTTGTCATTATTCAGTGGATCATATAATTTTATAGTGAGAATGTCACACATTCTTCTTCTTCTTCTTTTTCAACAAGACCCTTTTTTTTCTTTAGCGAGACACATTCTTTTTCTTCTTCATCTTCAATAAGACACTCGGATTCTCATTCTCCTATTTTTTAAACCCTTCAAGTTATGTTTTTTATTCTAGAAGTCGAAACAAGTAATTACTTGAATGGTTCAAATAATTGTATGTGACTACTTGAATCTTTCAAGTAGATATTTTGATTCTGAAAGTCAAAATAAGTAATTACTTAAAAGGGTTCAAGTAGTTGTATTTGACTACTTAAACTCTTCAAGTAGTGATTTTGATTCTGGAAGTCAAATCAAGTAACTACTTGAAGAGTTCAAGTAGTTGTATTTGACTACTTGAACCTTCAAGTAGTGATTTTAACTCTAAAGTCAAAACAAGTAACTACTTGAATGGTTCAAGAAGTTGAATTTGACTAGTTGAACCCTTCAAGTAGTAATTTTAATTCTGGAAGTCAGAGCAAGTAATTACTTGAAGGGTTCAAGTAGTTGTTATCTGACTACTTGAACCATTCAAGTAGTGATTATTATTCTGGAAGTCAAAATAAGCAAATACGTGTAAAGTTCAAATAGTTGTTTCAAAATCACTACTTGAAGCGTTCAAGTAGTCAGATACAACTACTTGAACCCTTCAAGTAGTTACTTATTTTGACTTCCGGAATCATAACCACTACTTAAAGGGTTCAAATAGTCAACAACTACTTGAACCATTCAAGTAGCTACTTGATTTGACTTCCAGAATCAAAATCAATACTTGAAGGGTTCAAATAGTCAGATACAACTACTTGAAACAATTCAAGTAGTTACTTATTTTGACATTCAGAATCAAAATCACTACTCGAATGGTTCAAGTAGTCAGATATAACAACTTTAACCATTCAAGTAGTTATTGGACTTCCAGAATAATAATAACTACTTGAAATGTTCAAATAATCATATACAACTACTTCAATCCTAAAAGTAATTATTTTTTTTTACTATAATATTCAAAATCACTACTTGAAGGATTCAATTAGTCAGATACACTACTTGAACCCTTCAAGTAGTTACTTGTTTTGACTTCCATAAACAAAATCACTACTTGAAGGGTTCAAGTAGTCGGTAACAGCTACTTGAACCTTTTAAGTAGTTACTTGTTTTGACTTTCAGAATCAAAATCACTACTTGAATGGTCCAAGTAGTCACATACAACTACTTGAATCTTTCAAATAGTTAATTATTTTGATTTTCAGAATCAAAATCACTACTTGAAGGGTTCAAGTAGTCAAATACAACTATTTGAACCATTCAACCTTCATGTACTCATCTGGTGTATGAGCTGTTGATTGATAAAAAAATAACTACTTGACCTTTTCTAATAGTCATAAATAACTACTTGAGCCTTTCAAGTGGTCACTTGATGTCTAGATTGCTAACTAAGAAAAAAATAACTATTTGAAGGGTTCAAATAGTCATAAAAAGCTATTTGAACCCTTCAAGTACTCAACTTTCAATTTTTTCTTATTTTTTTAGACATAAAAAGGCTCAAGTAGTTATTAAAAGTTACTTGAACAGTTTAAGCAGTCATAAAAAATTACTCGATACCTTCAAGTAGTGACCTAGTGCTCGTGTTGATGACAGACCAAATAAAAAATAACTACTTGAAGTGTTCAAGTATTCATAAATAACTACTTAAACATTTGTAGTCACCTGGTCTATGATTCTCAAGTCATCTCTGTACTATGCATTCTAGGGTGTGAATATTTTAGGACATGAGAAAATGATTTACTTGCAAAAAAAAAAATTATTCTAAGGAAAGTACATAATTATGTATGATTAATTCATTAAGAATTAATTAATTGACTTATTTATATATATAAATATAATTTTCAGAATTAATATATATAAATAATTATCGATTATTTTTTTAATTATCGATAAGTGAGACAAAATATCTAATTTATAAAATTAGATAATTAAATTATTAGATAATAATTTGGATTTACTAAATCTTTTATTTATGAAATAACAGATAAATTAGTTGATAATGATAATCAAATGTATTAATTTTGAATTAATAAATATCTAGATATTTAATTTGATTAAAATAAATATTTAGTGCGCACTAGTTACCACATCTCACTCCCAGATTGAGTATAAGAGATTAACAGGGACTATTGTAGTGTCATGGGGCACTATAGTAGTGGGTGTTCAGCATTGTAGTGCCACATGGCACTATAATTGTACACAATAGTAGCGGGTCCCACTACAAATAGTAATTTTATAATTAAATATTATTTCAATTACTCCAAAAGATCTAATACATCATTATCAAGAAAAATATACAGATGTTATTCTGATAGCCTAAGATATTCATTCAATCAATCAATCAATTAGTTGAATGAGAGAATTAGTTCATCAATCAAGAGTTGAGAGAATATTAAAATTTCTCCAGAATGATTTTTCTACAATTAGGAACTAATCAAATCTCTAAAAGAATCATCATCACGCTCTTTAAGAGAATCATCTCACAAAAGTCATTCTCAATAAAATATCTAGATCTCATGTGTTGAGTACATCTAAAGATAGAAAAGTATCTTCATCATATTCTAGGTGCCCATACACGTCCTAGTGTTGTGAGGATTGACTTTGAATATCTTGGTATGGATCTCGGAGTTTGCTGATCATTTGAACAATTTTCTGGGAACGGATAATCGATCGGTTTCGCGAGGACGCTTGATTTAGACTACAAGAGATATATGATTCCTAACATTATGTGCTGTTAATTTAATATATAGATATATAATAGATACTGAGTGATTGAAAAGAGTTTTTAATAAAAAAAATTGGTTATCGTAGTGTTGCACAATTTTGTTTTATTAAAAGATTTGATTTTTTATTAAAAATTTAATTTTTAAATGTCCATACGCAACACGTTTCCGTTGCGCATGCGCCGCGACGACCAACAAGTGATATCAGAACAGTCTTTATATATTTATATGTTAAATGCTCTGTCATTTTTTTTGCATTATTCATATAATATGATATATGTATAAATAAATGGATGGTTAAGTTTTTTTAATGTATGGAAAATAATGGATCGTTAATTGTATGGTGAATATTGGGTTAGACTTTATTTTATTTTTTTTCTAGATCTTGTGTAAGTTGTTTTGAGGCGTAGGAATTTTTGAAATTATTTTGAATATTATTGCAATTGTTCTTAATGCGAGAGGACGAGGAACGAGGGAGATGAACGGCAGAATTTACTGTTCAGGTGGAATTTACTGTTCATGAAAATTTACTGTTCATGTCGAAAAACCATTTTGGTGGTTGCAGGTGGCTGCGAGAGTGGTGGCTGATGGTGATGGGGGAGCATTAAGAGAGTCATGTCATCGGTGGCAACTGTTGTCACTTTTGGAGAAGTTTCGTACAAACTTTGATACCAACTAACCCTATCACCATAGGGTTTGATGATAACCCTAAATCTATCAATTATCCTTTTAAATTTTGAAATTAATGTAGTTTTATAATTAATTTTTAATTTTTAGTTTTATGAAAATTAGAAATTAATTATTAATTATTAACTTTATGAAAATTAGAAATTAATAGGTTGATTGGGTTTGACCCATTTTTGACCAAATCAAATAAAACACTAAGTGCTATAGTAACATTTAGCATAACCGACTTTAGTAAAAGAGTTTTATTAAAGTTTGATGAATATAATTAATTAGTTAATCTAAGGTTAAATGAACTTACACCAATAAGATTGGCATAAATGTTACTATAGTTGGACTTCTTAAGAAGATAGGAGGAAGTAATGTAGTTTACTTTTCACCGACCCTAAGGTGGCATATTCCAAGTCATGGAATTCGAAATAATGGGTTATACTCACGAAGTCACAACTAAGCCTTATTGTTAAACGAGAAAATATGAGATATTTTAAGTTTTAATTAATAAGGATGAGAATGTCTCATAGACAGTTTAAGATTAATCTGACTGACCCTAAGGCAGCACATTAATTATTGGGTTGTTTTATCGTGATTATAAATGTTAAATTTTGTGTGTCTATTATGTTGCATTTATGCATCACGTTTACTTTTTGAATTTTAGATATTTATCAATTATATTGAATCTTGTATGTTTTAAATTTTAGTTATCATTATTACGTATACCATGAGCAACCTTGTTACTGCTTTACTCGCTCTCAAGAAATTGAATGGTGATAATTTCATATGTTGGAACTCAAATATGAACTTAATGTAAATTTATGAGAACCATAAGTTCATTCTTATTGAGAAATGTCATTAGGAGCCCCCTGCTAATGCTCCTAAGAATGTTAAGAACAAATATGATGCTTGGATCATATCAAACAATAAGGCGAAGTGCTTCATGCTTGTAAGAATGAATGATGTTTGGAGAACCAATCATGAAAGCATGGAGACTGTCTATGAGATTATGGAATCTCTACAGGCGATGTTTAGGCAGCATTCTAATCAAAATCGTCATGAGGCCACTAGGAGCTATATGACAACTAAGATGAGAAATGGTACTTCTGTACGAGAACATGATCAATATAATGCACAAGGCAGAAATACATGATGTGACCATTGATGAGCGAACTCAAGTTAGCATTATACTTGAGTCTCTCACACCATCTTTTTTCGCGTTCACGACCAACTATGTTATGAATAATTTGTAATTCAACATGACTCAATCATTGAATGAACTGCAGATTTTGAGTCACTCAACCTTAGAATAACCAAATAGGGTGAGATAAATGTTGTCGAGCAAAAGTCTTCTTCCACTGTTAAAAGTAACAAGAGGAAGAAGATCAATGGAAATGGAAAAAGTAAGAACAAGAAAGGGAAGAAACCCAAGACATCACCAAAAGTCAAGAAGAACAAGAAAGACAGCAAGCCCAAAGGAAAATGTTTCCACTGTGGGGTTGAATATTATTAGAAGAGAAACTGTAAGAAGTATCTCTCCGAGCTGAAAAAAAGGTAAATATGATTTACTTGTTATTGAAGCTTGTTTTAGTGGAATATGATTTGTTTTCATGGATACTTGATTCAGGAGCCACTAACCATGTATGTTCTTCTTTGCAGATGCTCGATTCGTCAAAAGAGTTTGCTGATGGCAATGTCGTTTTGAGAGTTGACAATGGTGCGCTCATGTCAGCTAAATCATTAGGAATAATTCGTTTACTTTTTGGATATAATTATTTAGTTTTGAACGATGTTTATTATATTCCTGGATTTTTGAGAAATTTGATTTCTCTTTCATTTTCCAAGAACAATTATTCGAAGTCTCTTTTATTAATAAAGAATTTATTATTTCTAAGAATGGATTTGATATTTGTCATACAAATATCAAAGAATTTATAAACGGATTGTATATGCTTAAACCGACTGAATGCGCATTAAATAATTCTCAATTATTTAAATGTATCAAACAACAAAGAGTTTCTCATGATGATGATACCACATATCTTTGGCATCTTAAGTTGGGACATATGCACATATCTTTGGCATCTTAAGTTGGGACATATTAATCTAGATAGGCTAAACATGTTAACAAAGCATGGTGCTTTTGGAGAACTAAATGTTCGAACTCTTCATGTTTGTAAAACATGTCTAGAGGGTAAAATGACCAAGGGACCTTACACAAGAAATGGCCAATGAGACAAGGAAACACTTGAGCTAGTACACAGTGATGTTTGTGGACCGATCAATGTACAAGCTAAAGGTGGGTATAAGTATTTCGTCACTTTTATTGACGATTACTCAAGATATGGTTATACTTACCTAATGCAAAGAAAGTCTAAAACTTCTAGAAAGTTTAAAGACTCAAAGATGAAGTTGAAAACGCAATTAGGTAAATCATTGAAAACTCTTTGATCCGATCGAGGCGGTGAATACTTGGATTTAGAATTCAATGATTATTTACTGGAGTGTGGAATCCTATCCCAACTCACAACACCTGGAACACCACAGTAAATGGTGTTGCAGAGAGGAGAAACCAAACCTTATTGGATATGGTAAGGTCGATGTTAAGTTACTCATCACTGTCACTTACATTTTGGGGATATGTACTACACACAGCAACTTACATTTTGAATGTAGTGCCCTCTAAGTCTATAAGCAAGACGCCTATAGAGTTATAGAATGGCTCCAAACCTAGTTTGCATCATTTCTGTATATGGGGGTGTCCAGCTCAAGTTCTTAGACCCAAGACCAGAAAGTTAGACTCAAGGTTTAAGGTATGGATATTCGTAGGCTATACTCGAGAGACTAGAGGTGGGTACTTTTATAGTCACAATGATCAAAAGGTGTTTGTGTTGACAAACGCAACCTTCCTTGAGCATGACTATATGCAAAACTACAAATCTCATAGCAAAGTAGTTCTCGAAGAATTAGCAGCTGGTAAGATCAGACCACCATCAATTTCTATTGATAAATGACAAACTAGAGAAGCCATAGTTCTTGTAAAGGAAACCCTGTGCAACATCGTAGTGGGAGGGATGTGAGACAACCAGCTTGCTATGAGCTAGACGCACATGTCCTAGTGTCTGACACTAATAAAGATGATCCATTATCTTATGAAGAAGCAATGGATGATCCTGAAAAGGAGAAATGGCAAAAGCTATGAACCAAGAAAGGGAATCTATGTATTCCAATTCTGTCTGGGAACTTGTAGATCGACCTGAAGATGTAAGACCCATTGTATGTAAATGGATCTTCAAGAATAAAAGATGTGCAAATGGGAAAGTAGAGACTTTCAAGGCATTGAGGGGATGTGATTGTTATGAAGATAGCGTCGGAACAGAATCTGGCTGATCAAGTAAGAAAAGAACTTGCAAAGAAATTTTTATTCTCGGGTAAGTACATAATGATAGAATAATTTTGTGTGTTTAGTTAATTAAGAACTAATTGATTGAAATATATATATATAATTATCGATTATTTTTTTAATTATCAATAAGATAAGAGATAAAATATTTAATTTATGAAATTAGATAATTAAATTATTATTAGATGATAATTTAGATCAACTAAATATGTTATTTATGAAATAATAAATAATTTAGTGGATAAAGATAATCATATATGTTAATTTTGAATTAACAAATATCTAGATATTTAATTTGATTAAAATAAATATTTAATGCGTAGTAATTGCTAATAGTTAATA
Organism: Datisca glomerata; assembly: GCA_003255025.1. Lineage (NCBI taxonomy): Eukaryota > Viridiplantae > Streptophyta > Magnoliopsida > Cucurbitales > Datiscaceae > Datisca > Datisca glomerata. The sequence goes on from QANY01006636.1 coordinate 47,943, forward strand.
CGCATTAGTGTCACATGACATTGCAGTTGTGCACAATAGTAGTGGGCCCCACTGTTATTGGTAATTTTATAATTAAATATTATTTTGATTATCCCAAAAGATCTGATACGCCATTATCAAGAAAAATATATAGATATTATTCTAATGGCCTAAGATATTCATTCATTCAATCAATTAATCAATCAACTAGTTGAATAAGAGAATCAGTTCATCAATCAAGAGTTGAGAGAAGAACACAGTTTCTCAAGGGTGATTTTTCTACGATTAAGAGTTAATCAAATCTCTGAAATAATCATCATCACGTTCTTTTAGATAATCGTTTCACAAAAGTCATTCTTAGTAAAATCTCTAGATCTCATGTGTTGAGTACATCTAGAGACAGAAAAGTTTCTTTGTTATATTCTACGTGCACACATACATCCTAGTGTGTTGAAGATTGACTTGGAAGATTTTAGTGTGGGTCTCAGAGTCTGTTGATCATTGGAACGATTTTGTGGAACGGAGAATCGATCGGTTTCACGAGGATGCTTGATTTAGACAACAAGTGGTATATGATTCCTAACATTATATGTTGTTAATTTAATATATAAATATATGATGGATCCTGACTGATTGAAAATAGTTTTCAATAAAAAAATTATTTTGTTTGTTATCGTAGCGTTGCGCAATTTTATTTTATTAAAAGATTTGATTTTTTATTAAAAATTTAATTTTAAAATGGTCATGCGCCACATACATCCGTTGCGCACGTGCCCTAACGACCAACAACATAGACCTCGTGTAGTCATTATGAAGTCTACACGATGGTTACACTGATCTCATGTAGTCATCATGTAGATTAGTGTAACCATCGTGTAGATTACATGAGGCCTGTGCAACCATCTTGTAGTCTACACGATGACTACATGAGGTCCGTATAACCATCATGTAGTCAACACGATGACTACACGAGATCCGTGTAACCATCGTGTAGTCTAGACGATGACTACACAAGATCCTTGTAACCATCGTGTAGTCTACACGATGACTACACGAGATCCGTGTAACCATCATATACTCTACACGATGTCTGCAAGAGGTCCGTGTAGCCGATCTATAGTCACCCTTTTTCTATTTTTTCTGTTTAATATTACATGTCTTTTTAGTCGACGCCTCCTCAGTCACCCTTTCCAGTAGAAGAGAAAGCTAATGAGGAGGAGGAGGCCATTGAAAAGGAAGATGAGAAGAAGAAGAAGAGGTCCGAGGAGACCATTGAAAAAATATAGGAGAATAATATTGTGTCCAAGAAGTTCAATGGACATGAAGATTGAGTGAGAAAATTTTTAATTAGAATGGACCAAAAGATCACTTCAATGGACAAGAAGATTTCATCCATGCAATCAGACATTTCCTTTGTAATTTTCCAAATCAAAATTTTCATGGAACATCTGGTAACATCGAGGCCAGATGATTACTCATTCTTTCCTCGATCTACCATGATGATGGCTAGTGACGGGGAGGAGACGGAGATTGAGAAGGAAGAGAAAAAAATGAAGAAGGAGAGAATGATGAAAAGAGAATGATGAAAAATAAGAAGATATGGTAGAGATTGAAGAATAAGAGGAGATGGTAGAGAAGGAACAAAAGGCAGAAGATGAAAAAGAAAAAGAAGAGGATGAAAAAGAAGAAGAAAAGGTCGAAGAAAAAGAAGAAGAGAATGTCTAAGAAAAGGAAAAAGGGAAACTAGAAGGAAAAGATGAAAGAGAAGTAGAAAACAAAGAAGAGAAAGAAGAAAGAGAATGTGAGAAAGAAGAACAAGAAAAAGAAGGAAGAGAAGAATAAGAATAGAAAGAAGGTAATAAGGAGGAGGAAGGTGAAAAGAAGGAAGATGAAGAAAAAACATAAAGGAAAAAAATAGAAAAAGAAATAGAAGAGAAGTAGAAAAGGAAAAACAAAAGGAAGAAAAAACAAAAAGAAGAAGAAGAAAAAGAAGAAAAAACAAAAAAGAAAAAGAAAAAATAGAAGAAAAATAAATACACAAAGAAGAAGAAGCTGAAAATAAAGAAGGGAAGAAGGTGAAGATAATAAGAATTAGAAGGAATAAAGAGGAAGAAATAAAAGAAAAAAAAAGAAGCTGAAAGTAAAGCAAAAGAATAACAAACAAAAAAAGAACAAAAGGTTGCATCGATAATATCTACGTTGAAGGATTCGGTTCGGTCAACGTAGGAGTCCAATGATGGAGAAGAATAAGAGCTCATCTGCCTTGGTGAACTCGGTAAGAGGAAGATAAAGAGATTTCGGGTCCAAGAGTCACCTAATTGGGAAACCGAAAAGGTTGAAAAGAAGAAGCAGCGAATGAAAAAAGTTGATGAGAATATCATTGCTAAAACAGATTTCAATCCTTTTCAACCATATGGTGATGTATCTTCAGAGGATGAAGCCCGTTTTAAAGCATGGTTCACCTCCCTAATGGTAAAGTAAGTTCTGTAATTTTACTTCTTATTCTCATACAGGATGGTTACACTGACCTCGCGCAACCATCGTGTAGTATACACGATAGTTACACGGACCTCGCGTAGCTATCGTGTAGCATACATGATAGTTACATGGACCTCGCATAGCCATCGTGTAGCATACATGATAGTTACATGAACCTCATGTAGCCATCGTGTAGGCTACACTATTGTTACACTTTCCTCGTGTAACCATCGTGTAGCATACACGATGGTTACACTGACCTCGTGTAGCCATCGTGTAGCATACACGATGGTTACACTGACCTCGTGTAGCCATCATGTAGCATACACGATGGTTACACTGACCTCGTGTAGTTATCATATAGTATACAAGATAGTTACATTGACATCATGTAAGCACCGTGTAGTATACAAGATAGTTACATTGACATCATGTAAGCACCATGTAGTTAATCATGTACCTAATTTTGATATATAATTACGTTGTACAAGAACGAGAAAGTAGACGCTGGATTTTGCACTATTGACTTTACCTGGTTCAAAAAACTAGTCTCTTCACCTTATCAATGGCTTGAGTCAGATGTAAGAAGTTATTTATAATATTTTTTAACGTGGTATTTAAAATAATTATAAATATCTTAACTAATATTTATTACATTGCAGTATATCGATGCATACCTAGAGCTCATGATGAGGGATTTGCAAGAATATAACCCCCATATCAAAATCAGTGTTGGTGACATTACTCTACAAGTAAGTAAGATTTGTTTTTGAACTTAATGAAGTGCACACCATAGTCTACACGAGTCATTCACGTTGCCTCGTGTAGACTACATGAAGTCTACTTAAGGCTCGAGACTACATGAAGTCTACTTAAGGCTCGAGACTACATGAAGTCTACACCAGGCAACATGGAAGGCCTCGTGTAGATTTCATGTATTCTTCATGACCATTTTTTATTGACGTTGAGGATTTAAATTTTTTCCCCTGACATTATAGGGGAACTTGTCTGGTCGAATGGTAGAGTTTAAGCAAGATCTCACTGGTAGGGATATTGACGTTGATGATTAGCCCTGGTCCTCGACTTGCAAACAAATTTTAGAAGGAGCTGGGAACAATCGGATAAGGTTTTCTTTCCAATGAATGTGAACCACAATCATTGGATTACGGTTAACCTTGATTTGAATTGCCAGTGTATTCCTATTTATAACTCCATGAACATGTCATATCAACGCTCCTTGTACATTGAAATAATGAAACCTTTTATGAAGATTGTCCCCTGGCTTCTTCAAATGATGAACATTTATGAGAGAAGACAGAAGGTTAAACCCAAAGATGAATGGAAGTACGAGATCATGAAGTGTCTACAACAAGAGAATGGGTAAGTGAAATATACATTTTTTTTAAAGTCCACTTAAAACTTCATACATATTATTTAATTATATTTTATGCATTTCATGTGTTTTGTAGGTTCGATTGTGGGGTATTCACCCTTAAGTTTGTCGAAGCCCTGGTATATGGGAAGAACCTCCAAGACAACAAATGCCAGAATATTGAAGATAATTTGTAATTGAGTTATTTGCACATGTACACTACATGATGACTACACGAGGTCTGTGTACCCATCATGTAGTATACACGATGGATACAAAGAGGTCAGTGTAGTACTCATGTAGACATTATGATGGCAAAATAGTGTACATGATGACTATACGAGGTCAGTGTACCCTTCGTGAAGATTAAACGACGACTACACGTGGTCAGTGTACTCTTCATGTAGTATACACGATGGCTACACGAGGCTCATGTAGTACTCGTGTAGACATTATGATGGCAAAATAAAAAATAAGTACCCGAAATTTTTTATTCTAACATGCGACAACATGTTGGGACCATCCTATAGTTTTCTTTAGGAGACCCTTGAACTAATTCCAAAGCATATTCCCTAGCCGTCCATGCCTTATAGTAACTTATGTTGACACTGAAATCAAGCTGAAAATCTTCAATTATATCTTTTGGCCTATATATACATCCGACACCCGTATATTTGGACCTTATTGAATGATCAATCAAAGAATACGTAGCGTGATGATGTTCATGTCTCAGCACTCCAAATGTGCATGTATGTATATTGATGAACTTTGCAACTTTGAAGTATGAACAATTTTTCAATTTCATGGCATGTAACCTCTATTGGCATGTTTTCTCAACACATACAAGTACCAATATTGACTGGTTTGACTTGAACATCCAAAACTCAAAATTTCTCTGGATGGCCATCATATGAGCAACCTTAAGCAGCTTGGCTTTATCACTGTACAAATCATCCATATTTATTGTCTTATACAAGCTAATTCAAATCAGTCTGCCGCTTACTGGACCCAAGATGTTGTTCATTCAAATCAGGTTGTGATTACAATCGATAAGTGGTCTCGGGTTCAAGACCAGTATTCAAGTCTGGAATTGTTGTATGGCCATCTCCACTAATGGCTTCATCATGGTCATCTCCATGGACTATATCATCATACGCCTCATGATCAAAATCATCATCATCTCCATCAACATCAACATCCTCATCCTCAAAAACATCATAATCGTCATGACCAAAAACATCATCATAATACTATTGACCAATAATCTCAAAGTGAAGAATTCTTTCATGTAGAGGTTGTCACGACGTGTTTCAGGAACCCAACTTTGATAAAACCCTATAGTTTTAGGAACCCGATGTTGTTGTGACATTGTGGTTTGAGGAACCGAGCTTTAAGATGGAAAAATTTTTGGATTGGTACTTACAAATAGTGGGCTTCTAAGTGATTCTGATCCATTCTTTTTAACAAAGAACTGTAAATCTCTACCGTTTAAAATTTCAGTAGAAAAGTAGGGGATATGGCTTCTATAAAGAAATTTGATGGAGATATCATACCTTGAGGAGTCTATTTGGAGATTTTCATGAAATATACCTTATAGCTCGTGGTAAGTGCAGTTAGTTGATATCTCTAATAATTTGGTCTTTCATTCATTAAAATACCATGTTGTACCATTTTTCACCCAATATCCATCATGGATTACAAAAATTTGAACTTCAGACATATATGTATATACATCAATGAAGGAAGTCAGAACAAGAAGAATACATAATGAAATGTAATATTACACGATGATCGTATAGCCATCGTGTAGTCATTATCTAGTGTACACGAGGATTTTACGGGCATCAGTAGTCATCGTGTAGTGTACATGAGGCCTTCACGAGCATTGTGTATTCATGGTGTAAACCTTGTGTACTAAAGTCCTACACGATGATCGTGTAGTGTAATCGTGTAATGTACACAAAGACTACATGATGATCATGTAAACTACACGATGATCGTGTACTATACACGAGGACTACATGATGATTGTGTAGTGTACACGAGGACTACAAGAGGATCATGTAGTGTACATGAGGAGTATACGATCATCATGTAGTCATCCTATATAGTACACGATGACATTAAATGATGATTGTGTAGTCCTCGTGTAGTGTAATAGATGTTACACGGTTCTCGTGAACTGCTGAAGAAAATCCTGATGCATTATACGATGATCGTGTAGTGTACAAAAGGTCTACACAGGGCTCGTGTACCCTGCGTGTAGTGTACACAAGGCTCATGTAGTACTCGTATAAACCTTGTTTCACACTACATCATCATCTTGTAGTGATCTTGTACAATAAATGAACTTCAAACAACGTTTTAGAAAGAAGAAATCAAATAAATATTCTCAGAAAACTCATAAACATGAAAATTCAAACTTTCCAGAAAGAAGAAAATAAAACTTATACTTGTTGCAGAGATAGAACTAACAATCTTTTGCTGTTGCAGGAAGAAGGAAGAAGACGAAGAAGAAAATGAAGAAAAAAACGAAGAAGGAAAAATGGGGTGGGTATGGTGGTTTTGAGTGTTATGTGAGTAGGCCATGATATTTGATTGGACAGCTTGTAAGGACAATGGGGGGAAAAGTGAAAAAGTGAAGGAAAAGTGAGTTAGGAGTCAAGGCAAGTAAAAATTAGTGTAGGGCTTGATTTTTACAAAATGATTAGTGTAGGGTCTACTTTAGAAAAAACCCGAAGAGCAAAACCCATCTCCTCGAAGAGAAAGCTCCTCTTCTACTAAAACAAATTCAAACCAAAACTCAAATCCCCTTTCCATTTCTTTATACTAGCTCTCCCTACCATGGAAGTTTTCAGTTTACTCAAATACTGGTCTGGTAACGGTGGTGGTGAAGGCGGTGCCACCGTTGATGCTCATTAGGCAGCAACACCCGTAAATGGGAAAGAATTAACATATCAAAATCTTTGGCAAATACAGTTAAAAGCTCTGAAAAAAGGGCCAATTTTTTCCACCCAATTTTGCATCCCAAAACTAACGAAAACTTGAAGAAAGAGCAACACCAGAAGCTTTATGTTATATTTATTTTGTTGTGAATGGACATATGTAGGTTAGTAGCTTAGGGGTAAAGGTTTTGTATGAAACCTTAAGGTCATAGGTTCAAACCCAAGCCTTGACATAATATATTTAAGGGTCTCTAATGGGGCATTGGGCTCTTGGTCTTGAATTGCCTAGATCGTTCTATTTTTTTTCTTTCAGATATCTTCAAGATGTGTCTTCATGGAGGCACCATATTGGCAGTTTCAGCTGCTATTTGTGATGATTCTGGACAGTCACGAGTCCAAATTTTATGGCTATTTAGACAATCACTATTGCCTCTATATGAAGTAATTTCATGGGCATCACTGAATAGAGAATTCTTCATTCATTTTTAGAGAAAAAACTGAGATAGAAACATTTTCTGGTTCGCCAAGGGAGTTAGTATTGTTGTGTTGCTTACTGCCTCCATAAGACCGTTGTATCCTAAAGGAAGGCGTCCTAGACTATGAGCACCATCTGTAGGGACATTGTTGTTTTATCCCTTTACACTACCTGCAAACCTCGGTCTAAGTTTTTTTTTTTTGTAATCTTAGTTTACTCGTATTTCAGTACTTTGCGGTGTAATACATTGTTATTATTAATACATTATGTCATTCAATATCCAACAATCTAAAATTGTAACATTTCTCATTTCAGTTAGTGAATTTGATGTGATGGCAAGTCCAAGTAATGTTAGTACCGCCTTTGTTTCTGTTGTGAGTCCTCCTTCTGTAAGCCATCAAGAAAAACCAGAAAAAATTGATGGCAATAACTTCAAAAGATGACAATATAAAATGTTGTTCTATCTTACAACGTTGAATCATGTCAAATTTCTAAATGAGAAGTCTCATATCTTAAAGGAAGGAGAGAAAGATAGAACTGTGATCGTCGTTGTTGATGCATGGAAACCTGCAGATTTTCTATGCCAAAACTATATCCTCAACAGATAGGATAATTCTCTCTATAATGTCTATAGTCCAATCAAGTGTGCGAATGAATTATGGGAATGATTAGATAAGAAGTATAGGGTAGAAGACGTTTGAATTAAAAAGTACATTGTTGCACGTTTTCTAGAATAAAAGATCAAAGAGTTTCAGATCCTTATCCATGATGTTCATGCTGAAGGTATGGCAATAAGTGAATCATTCCAAGTTGCTGCAATAATTAAAAAACTTCCACCTTCTTGGAAAGAATTCAAGAACTACCTTAAGCATAAAAGGAAGGAAATGAAACTAGAGGACTTAGTTGTGAGTCTGAGGGTTGAGGAGGATAACATGATGAATGAGAAAGCCATTGACATGTCTTTTGGTACAAAGGCAAATGTTGTGGAGGAAAACATACCCAATCAAAAACGTATTACAAAGAACAAAGGAAAGAAATAGTTTGCTCCAAAAGGAAAGATCTTCAAGAAGATTAAGGGAAATCGTTACACCTGTGGGAACCCGAAACATAGAGTTGTGGAATGTCACAAAGGAAAAGCAAAAAGAAAGAAACCTAATGCACAAGCAAATGTGATGGAAATAAATAACTTTTTAGCAGTAGTTACTAAAGTGAATATTACCAGTAATACTTCAGATTGGTGGCTGGATACTGGAGCAACCAAGCATATATGTGCCGTCTAGAATATGTTTCCAGACTACAAGAAGTTTGAAGATAGAGAGAAGTTGTTTATGGACAACTCGTCTACCTCTGTAATACATGGGAAGGGCAAAATGCTGCTTAAGTTTACATATGGAAAAAGTTCTTACTTCAAATGATGTACTTCATGTTCCTGAGATTAGGAAGAATTTAATTTCTGGTTTTTTGTTGATTAAGAAGGTTTTAAGATTGTATTTGAGTCCGACAAATGTGTCGTGACTAAAGGGGGTGTGTTTATAGGAAGGGGATACCTAGTTGATGGTTTGTTTAAAATGAATGTTTATGTTGACTTTATTAATAATAATAATGCTTATGTTGCTTATATGTTGAGTTATTTAATGTTTACCATTATAATGGTAAGTCACATCATATATGGCGACGACATAAACCGTTAAACATTTACTCTCTACAGGAGTTATTTCTGTTGACTTTGTGAGAACTAAAGAAAATCTGGAAGATCCGCTCACCAAAGGATTATCTAGATATTAAGTAAAGAAAATGTCGAGGGGGTTGGGCTAAGGTATTTATCAACGAGTTAGCTAAATGAAAACCTAACCTAGCAATTGGAGATCTCATAGACTAGGTTCAATAGGAAAACTAGTTGTGATTAACTCACCAAGAGCACCTAAGGAGAAATTATCTCATATACATTCCTAAGATGTAGTAGGTGATGCATGTAGAGAATAAAAAGGTTAAGCATAGCTTTTAATGACACTTATAGCTTGTAACTAGTAGGAGTATGATAGAATATTCTTGATAAATGGTCACCTATGTGAGTGAGAAGTGAGGCCGCTTCTATGAGATTTAATAAGTTAAATCTTTATAACACACATTAAATCAGGATTTGATTATGGCCAAAAAGAACACAAACGCTAGAAAAGTATGCGTTAAGAAGTGAGCTATGTAACTTTTATATTTAAAAATTACATCAACGGTTGATGAGTTCAAGACATCAAGTTCACTTATCGACCAAGTAATCCCAATAGTCTTTTTCTAAGGATTGTTTAAAGCCAAAAGCTACCACTCCCGATACAGTATCATTTCTGTTGTTCTCAGATGAAATTACTTTTTGGTTGTCCATCAATGTCGAGGAATGTTATATTTATTTGGTTGTGAATGGACATATTATTGGTTAGTAGCTTAGTGGTAAAGGTTTTTTGTAAAACCTTGAGGTCATGGGTTCAAACCCAAGCCTTGACATAATATATTTAAGGGTTTTTTACTGGGCCATGGGCTCTTGGGTCACTTGGTCTTGATTTGCCTAGACCGTTCAATTTTTCTTTTCGTTTTCAGATATCTTCAAGAGGTATCTTCATGGAGGTGCTTTTGTAGAGGTACTATATTGGAAGTTTCTACTAATACTTGTGACTATTTTGGACAGTCACAAGTCTAACTTTTGTGGCTGTTTAGACAGGCACTATTGCTTCTATATGAATCAATTTTGTGGGCATCATTGAACAGAGAATTCTTCATTCATTTTTAGAGCAAAAATCTGAGATATAAACATTTTATGGTTCGCCAAGGGAGTTAGTATTGTTGTGCTACTTACTGCCATCATAAGACCGTTGTATCCTGAAAACAGACGTCCTAGACGGTGAGCACCATTTGTAGAAACGTTATTATTTTAGCCCATTGAACTACCTGCAAGCATTGGTCTAAGTTTTATTTGTAATCTTAATTTTCCTGTATTTTGTACTTTATGGTGTAATACATTGTCATTATTAATAAAGTACATCATTCATTATCCAAAACAGTAACATTTCTCATTTCAGTTTGTGAATTTGATGTGATGACAAGTCCAAGTAATGTTAGCACTGCCTATGCTTGTGTTGTGAGTCCTCCTATGTAAGCCATCAAGAAAAATCAGAAAAGTTTGATGGCAATAACTTCAAAAGATTACAACATAAAATGTTGTTCTATCTTACAAAGCTGAACCTTGTCAAATTTCTGAATGATGAGTCGCATGTCTTAAAGGAAGGAGAGAAAGATAGAATTATGATTGCCGCTGTTGATGCATGGAAACATGCAGATTTTCTATGCTGAAACTATATCCTCAATGGATTGGATAATTTTTTGTATAATGTCTATAGTCCAATCAAGTGTGCGAAGGAATTATTGGAATCCTTGGATAAGAAGTATAGGATTGAAGCTGCTGGAACTAAAAATTTAATTGTTGCATGATTTCTACAAAAGATGAAAGATTTTGTATCTGTGATGAGTCAACTTCAAGAGTTTCATATCCTTATCCATAATGTTTATGCTGAAGGTGTGGCAATAAGTGAATCATTCTAAGTTGCTATGATAATTGAAAAACTTCCACCTTCTTGGAAAGAATTTAAGAACTTCCTTAAATAGAAAATGAAGGAAATGAAACTAGAGGACTTAGTTGTGAGGCTAAGGGTTGAGGAGGATAACAAGATGAATGGGAAAGCCAGTGACATGTCTTTTGATGCAAAGGCAAATGTTGTAGAGGAAAACATACCCAATCAAAAACATGTTACGAAATACAAAAGAATGAAACAGTTTGCTCCAAAAGGAAAGATCTTCAAGAAGATTAAGGGAAACTGTTACACCTGTGGGAAAGTGGAACATAGAGTTGTGGAATATTGCAAAGAAAAAGCAATAGGAAAGAAGCCTAATGCATAAGAAAAGTGATGGAAATAGATGAAAACTTTTCAGCAATAGTTATTGAAGTGAATCTTGTCGGTAACACTTCAGATTGGTGGCTGGATACTGAAGCAACCAAGCATATATGTGTTGTTCAAACATTCTTATGATCTATAAGAAGGCTGAAGATGGAGAGAAGTTGTTTATGGGCAACTCGTCTACCAGGGAAAAGTGTTGCTTAAGTTTACATCTGGAAATGTTCTAACTTTAAATGATATGCTTCATGTTCCTGAGATTAGGAAGAATTTAATTTCTGGTTCTTTGTTGATTCAGAAAGGTTTTAAGATTGTATTTGAGTCTTACAAATGTGTCGTGACTAAAGGGGGTGTGTTTGTAGGAAATGGATACTTAGCTGATGGTTTGTTTAAGATGAATGTTTATAGTGACTTTATTAATAATAATAATGCTTTTGTTGCTTATATGGTTGAGTTATTTAATTTTTGGCATCGTAGATTAGGTCGTGTGAATTATGGAGCTTTAAAAAGATTGGTAAAAATAGGATGATTGCCTAGCATTAATTTTGATAATATGTATAAGAGTGAAACATGTGTTGAGGCTAAATTTTCTAGACCATCTTCTCATTTTGATTGATAACAGAAAAACATAAATTTTAGAATTGATTCATTCTAACATTTGTGACTTAAAAATGGTACAATCTAGAGGTGGTAAGAAATACTTTATAACTTTCATTTATGATTGTACTAGATATTGTTATGTTTACTTGCTTAGAATTAAAGATGAAGCTTTAAGCACGTTTATGGTCTATAAGAATGAAGTTGAGAATCAACTAGAAAAGAAAATCAAAGTTATGAGAAGTGATAGAGGTGGAGAGTATGAGTCTCAAAACTTAGCTGGTTTTTGTGCCCAACATGGCATCATCCACCAAGTAACAGCACCTTACACTCCTCAACAAAATGGAATGGCTGAGAGGAAGAATAGAACTTTAAAAGAAATGATGGTAACCATGCTAATCAGCTCTGGAGTATCATAAAATTTATGGAGGGAAGCTTTGCTTTCGACAAACTATATTCTTTATAGAATATCCCATAAAAGAACTAACAAGACCGCTTACAAGTTATGGAAAGGAAGATTACAGTCATATAAATTCTTAAAAGTGCGGGGGTGTCTAGCAAAGGTGGTTGTTCCAACTCCAAAAAGAACAAGGTTAGGGCCAAAGACCATAGACTACATCTTTGTCGGATATGCACATAATATCAGTGCATTTCATTTTCTTGTGCATAAATCTGATAACAATGAGGTGCATGCTAACACTATCATTGAGTCACGTGATGCTGTATTTTTTTAGGATACATTTCCATGTAACTCTCCCCACAAGTCTAGTATGATGATTGCATCTACTAGTGATAAAGATGAGTTATTGAATGATAAGAGTGATAAAAAAGATGAGCCTAGACGCAGTAAGAGAGCAAGAACAAAAAAATCATTTGGCCCGGATTTTTTGACGTACTTGCTTGAGAATGAGCCTCAAACTTTTAAAGAGGCCATATCTGCATCGGAAGCTCCCTTTTAGAAGGAAGCATCCAATAGTGAAATTGAATCCATTATGAGTAATCATACTTGGGAATTGGTAGATCTTTCACCAGGCAAAAAATCGATAGGTTGTAAATGAATTTTCAAGAAAAAACTGAAAGCGGATGGTTCCATTGATAAGTATAAGGCCAAACTAGTAGTTAAAGGTTAAAAACAAAAAGAAGGTCGGGATTACTTTGATACATATTCGCCGGTATCAAGATAACTTCAATTCAAATTTTAATAGCGATTGCAGTATTGCATAAGCTAGAGATACATCAAATGGATGTAAAAACAACATTCTTGAATGGTGAATTAGAAGAAGAAATTTATATGGAACAATCAAAAGGGTTTGTAGTGTTTGGATACGAAAAGAAGGTGTGTAAACTTGTTAAGTCATTATATGGACTTAAACACGCTCTCAAGTAGTGGCATGAGAAGTTTGATAAGGTTATAATTTCCAATGCATTCAAAAACAATCAGTGTGACAAGTGTGTCTACGTGAAGAGTTTGGATGAGGCATATGCTCTAGTATGTTTATATGAGGATGACATGCTAATAATGGGATCTAACTCTTCGATAATCAAGTTGGCAAAGAAAATATTGACAAAAAATTTTGATATGAAAGATTTGAGCATAGTTGATGTTATACTTGGCATCAAGGTCTCAAGAACTCAAAATGAGCTCATATTATCACAATCTCATTACATAGAAAATATGCTAAAGAGATTAGGTCAGTATGAATGTTAATTTTTCTCCAACACCATACGATGCCAAATCTACATTGAAGAAGAATGTTGGAAAGAGTGTCTCGCAATTAGTGTACTCACGAATAATTGGTTGTTTCATATATATAATCAATTGTACGAGACCAAACATTGATTATTCTGTCAGTCGGTTAAGTCGGTATACATGTAACCCAGGAATTGATCACTGGAATGCTTTGCTCAGAGTCTTTAGGTACACTTTAGATTATGGGTTATACATTGTATCTTACTGTAATTGGATATTAGATTTTAAGGAATCAAAGTCCACAAGTGGATATGTTTTTACACTTGGTGGAGATGTAGTGTCTCGGAAATCCTCTATGGAGTCAGAGTTCATTGCTTTAGATAAAGCAGGAGAAGAAGCTGAATGGATAAGATATTTTCTAGAGGATATTCATATATGGCCGAAACTAGTAACACCCATATATATACACTGTGATTGTCAAGCTGCAATAGCTAAAGCACACAACAAGGAATATAATGGTATTTCTGACGACATAATATCGTTAAACATTTTCTCTCTACATGAGTTATTTATTTTGACTTTGTAAGAACTAAAGAAAATCTGGTGGATCTGCTTAGCAAAGGATTGTTTAGAGAGCAAGTAAAGAAAACGTCTATGGGGGTGGGGCTAAGGCCTTTATCAAAAAGTTAGCTCAATAGAGTTCTAACCTAGCAATTGGAGATCCATGGACTAGGTTCAATAGAAAAATTAGTTGTGATTAACTCACCAAGAGCACCTAAGGAGAAATTATCTCCTACCCACTTCTAAGACGTAGTAGGTGCTGCCTGTAGAGAATAGAAAGGTTAAGCATAGCTTTTAATGACACTTATGCTTGTAACGAGTAGGAGTATGACAGGATACTCTTAATAATTGGTCACCTATGTGAGTGAAAAGTGAGGCTGTTTCTATAAGATTTAATAAGGCGAAATCTTTATAGCACTCATTAAATCAATATTTGTTCATGGCCAAATGGAACACAACCGCTAGAATAGAATGTGTTAATAAGTGTGATGTGTAAGTTTTATTGTTAAAGATTAAGTGTGATGTGTAAGTTTTATTGTTAAAGATCACATCAACGGTTGATGAGTTCAAGACATCAAGTTCACTTATCAACCAAGTAATCTCAATAGTTTTTTACTAAGGATAGTTCAAAGCCAAAAGCTACTACTCTCGATGCAGTATCATTTCTATTGTGCTTAGATGAAATTACTTTTTGGTTGTCCATTCATGTGGAAGAATGTTATGTTTATTTTGTTGTGATTGGACATGTGTTGGTTAGTAATTTAGTGGTAAAGGTTTTGTGTAAAACTTTGAGGTTGTGGGTTCAAACTCAAGCCTTGACATTATATATTTAAAGGTCTTTGATGGGGTATTGGGCTCTTGAGTCTCTTGATCTTGATTTGCCTAGACCGTTTTATTTTTTTTCAAATATCTTCAAGAGGTATCTTCATAGAGGTGCTTTTGTAGAGGTGCCATATTGGCATCTTCAACTACTACTTGTGATTGTTCTGGATAGTCCAATAACCAAAACGAAACCATGGATCGAGTCAAAAGCGAAATTAAACAAAAGACTTACAGTTTACAGGTGATTCGGTTGGAAGAAGCAGAAGGGAAGGACCATTTTGTGACTGTCTAAACAGTCATAAAAATTGGACCTGGAATGAATGAAATTCGTCTTGGTATTTTTGAATATTCATAATTATTAGGTGATAGGAAATCCCTGCACTTCACGATTTCTTCTGGTTCGAGTAATGATCGAGCAGATATGAATCTGTCGCTTTCTCCGTCCGACGATTTGTTCTTCATAGGAAGATTGGTTCCGATTGAGCCTTCCTCGATTGATTTTATCGGGTCTGAATCTGAACCCAATTCAAAGCCTCAATTTCGTGTCCCATTGTTGAAACCGGCCACCAAGTTTCGGGTATTTGTGTTGGATTTGAAAAAAAATCAAAATCGAATTCGGAAGAGAAAACAGAGCAAATTGGGTCTGTTCCTGCTTCTTCTGCTCCAAACAGCAACTGAACAAACAACGCCGAGCTTTCCCTTCGAGCTTTCCCTTCTGTTTCTTTACGTTGGAAAATAATTAATCCCTCTCTCCGTTTGTTTTAACGGTAAACGTGAGAGATGGGTCTTTTTGCAGATATGTTCAAAGTGGGTATTTTAGCCTATGGTCACCCTACTCATACCACTCTTAAATTCTTACTGCTCATATATATGTAGGGTGAGTATGGGTAATTCTCATTAAGACATGAGTACCATAAAAGATAATCAATTGGTACTTGTATATTAATGATTAACACTAGATTAATAATATATCTTAAAAAAAAACACAAGATTAATATAGTATGTATCAAATGGGTCGTGGTTGGTTGGATCGTGGATAGTGGGTCGAGGGTCTATGGCCCGTGGTCCAAGTCGGGTCCGGATCCGGTTCGGGGCATGTCCAGGTCAAAGTCGGGTTCGGGGTCAAGTCCAGGTCCGGGACTAGGTCAAGATCTCGAGTCTCGAGTCACAGGTAAGAGTTGTGGTGGGTCCGGTAATATCCTAATCTTATATATATAACTTGGGTATTGACATCTCTCATTATACCATGTATCAATATCAACTTTATGTCATGTGTCATGTGTACTTCTTATTAAATATATTCATATTTAGATGCTACATGTGTTTTTAAAATAAAATTAAACTTTTAAATGTGCAAATTTTTTTGTCAAAATATAACAATTAGTTACTTAACACGAAAAATGTGATAGCTTTTATGTATAATTCATATATTGTTATTTTATGTAATTCACAAGATTAAATTTTCTTAGAAAGTATCATATTTTAGCTTAAAAATTATTTTTCACTTGTATCAATCTGAAGATTTGTATTTAATTTAAATTTATTGAACTCATATATGTTAATAATAATACATAATTTATTTAGTATTAAATTATAAAATAGAAGTTAAAGACTAAAAGATTCTTTCATTCTAGATTATATAGAAGACTTAATAACTTTTTCCCTTTCTTTATTTATCTTAATATTAATAGTAAATTATATTAACTAATTTAAATCTAGAATTATAAGAGATAATTAAAGAGTTCACGAGATTTATACCCTACAAATCTACAATTAAAATATATTTTATGAGATAATTTTAAGAGTTCACGGTTCAATAATTCGATCATATGCCAAAACCAAACATATATAAAAGTTTGAAGTTTGAGATCATGAATAAGTTTTTTTTTTTAAAATCAATATAAAACTTCACAAATGCCAAGACCATTTCTATTCTCATAACTCGGCCAAACACAGTATTTATAATACAAAAATGATAGTAGATGCCCTACTTATTAACTAATATGCAACAATAGCTCTCAAATCTATTACATGCAAAAATAGTCCTGTTTATTTTAGAAATTTTTAAATCAATAACATAGTTACACTTTTGTCATTTACTTCCTTCAAAAAAAAGATTCAAAGTAGCACTACCTAATTGAAAAAGGTGTTATTCCTCAACCAAATCTTAACAATTTGCAGAATATTCTTCTATTCGTCCATGGGAAAATTGGTTGTTGGGGCTGGAGTTGCTAAACCATTAGCTTTATTTTTCGCAAGATATCATAGCCCTCTGATACCATTGTCGCTTGATATACTGGTCATAGTCTGATCCACTGTCGTCGCGGCCTTTATCGTGATGTAGCGATCGTTACAGCCATGATGGGCCGCATCATGCGGTGATACCGTGAGGTGGACGGCAACCTGTATGAGTGAAAAGAAAAGGAAATTGTGAAGAACATAATTTTTTGTTGCGGAGAAATCTCGAGGAAGAAGATGAAAGAGTTGGTAAAATTAATCACAAGTGTCATTATATAATTAGATGTTAATTGAGTGGAGTCCATCCATATAAAGGGGTCATTTATGGTACATTCCTATATCAAACAAAATGTGAAAATAATCATTAGATTATTTCGGTAGGCTCCACAAGATATGTTCTAAAAGTGTGTTTTTCTTTTAGTATCGTACATACAACATATATTAGCTTTTTCCCTATATTAATGGACTACAGTTGTGTTAGATTATTCATTTATTAGCTTTTTCATGGTTACGGTCTCATCAAAAGATAGGTCTTATTGTAGTCCACCTATTGTCTTTGTCATAATAGAAATGTATAACAATGTCAATGGACATTATATGTAATATTGATGGTAAATATGAAAAATGCAGGGCTTTCATTGAAAATGTGAGCAACCACTGTGCACAGAATGTCAAGTGTCGTATCTGATGCATACTCTAACTGTCTCTTTTATTTTTAATAAAAAATGTGTCTGGTTAAATATATGTTCACGAGTCGTAAACATTTTTTAACCTTATGAGTCTCAAGATGCATTGTACTTTGTTGCATATTTGTTATTGCATTTTATATTTTTTTTTTCTTGAAATACATATAGATTTTCCTAAGTTGTAATTAATTTTGATATCGTCTTCATGATATTTCAACAGTAAAAATATTTCGTTTATTATATGTCAGAAAATTGAAAACATGTTTAAAATTAGCCGCTAGTTGTTCTCATTCAAAATGTTTGGTTTGACATTTTTTGTCTTGTTCTGGAAATAGGAGAATTATCTACAATATACTCTTACTGTCTCTTTTATTTTAAATAAAAATGTCTAGTAAAATATATATTTATGAGTTCGTAAACATATTTTTACATGTTCAGTCTAGAGATGCAGTGTACTTTGTTGCATATTTTTTACTACCTTTTATGTTTTTTTCCTTGTAATACACACATATTTTACTAAGTTGTAATTAACTTTGATATTGTCTTCGCGTTATTTCAACAATAAATATTTCGTTAATTATATGTCAGAAATTTGAAAACATGTTCTTGACATATGGATTATGAAGATGCAACATTAAGGATACCTATAAATCATGTTGTTAAAACTAGGAGGAAATAAAGTTAAAGACCTTCAAATACAAGCATCTCAAAGCCAAAGCTTCAACAAAACATCAATGAAGTACTAGTCATCTACCTCAACTAATTCATATTCAGCATCCAAATATCGTTCTAAACATTCAAAAATTATTACATCCAAATATCTAAAAAGTTATATGAGTTTTTTAAACTTTCCATATGTATCATACATCTTTCAAAATATGGTCTAGGTATTGCTTTGTCTCTTGTGAAAGAATATCAAAGGATGGTGGCACAAATATAAGCATTTGAAAAACAGTAATAAAACATATTATATTTTATGTAAAGAGCTTTTTTGCGTGATGTAAAAAGCATATTTATAGACTTACTTATTTGTTACAACCTTGGTCAGAATTACTTTCCTCCCCTCTCTAAATCTCCAACAACGTTAACCTGCACTCATCAATTTTAAAAGGGATCAACAATGCCCATTCTTGTAATGTTGTAAATAACAATTATTCATTTTTTTAATATGATTGAACAGTGTAAACAAGGAGAGATCCTTCAATTATATTTGGTTTTGAAGCAAAAATTGACTATATGGGTTCACTGGTAGACAATAAAAATAGGTCATTTACCGATGGAAAGAGATTTATGAAACAATCGCATGACTTGATCAAACTAATTATAGCATTGAATACAAATGAATGCTTCTCCAAGAAAATAAGTCTTTGATATTCTTGAACAAGCTTAAAAGCAAAGTGTAATCCAACAAAACAAGTTACACTACGGCTTTCAGTTAACTGTTATGACAAGAAAGTTGCATATATGCTTTGCATTGGAGTTTAAGAAATCCAAAGGGGAAAAAAGTTGTAAAAACTTCATTGCAACTAACTTTGCCTACAAATACCCTTCAGTTTCTCCCATTTTCTTACCATTTTGTCTCGTTAAAAGCATGAGGCAATAAAAAAGATAATTCAGATAATTGTTATTTCTCAATAGCTAACACTATTTTAATATTAAAGTAACAGAGAAGCATTTTATGCAGTTGGGTTTTTTTTCAATGGCAAGAGGAATATTATATATAAAGCAAGTTGATTCCATGTCTAGAAACTAGGCAACAAAGGCATTAATAATGCAAAGTTTCACAACAAAAATAAGCTTAGGCATCAAATGAGTCTAAATAACAAAAACAAAGTCTAGAAACTAAGAACAAAAAATCAATTAATTACAGAGCCTAAGAACAGAGTCAAGAATCAAAAATCAATCAATTAATTTTTTACCACTTGAGTAAATCAATGATGGTGTCTAACGAAGGGGCATGAGGTGGCAATGGCAAAGGCGTGAGGCAACGCTCGACGACAATGGCTAATGGTAACTGTTCTCGGTGGATCAGTGTCTTAGTGGCTCTATACGCGGTGGCTTCCAGATATAAATATTGGTGGGTTTCTCGGTGGAAATCGTTGAGAGATGGGATATGAGATATGATTGCTTGAGATTAATTTTGGTATTTGTTATTTTAATTAGTGGGTTATATTAGTTGATGAGTAATTTTTGCAATGACAATAATTTAAGGGTCATTGTTACTAATTATTTATATGATAGGGCTACCCGTACCAAAAGCCCTTTATAATATGTGTCTTTGGCTTAAAACATTGAGAATGTGAGTTACATCGAGACCTGTGAATAGAGATGTCAACAAGTGTCAGGCCACTAGCCGGCCTGGAGGCCCGGCACATGTAACAGGTGTGCCGATTTAGGCCTGGCACGGTAGTTCACGTGTCGATCCTTGCCCGACATACAACCTCGAGCCCGTAATGGGCCTAAGATTTTAAACTAGACTCGATGCGATCCGACACATTTTAATTGACGTGTCAAACCTGGCCCGACACATGAATGGGGTGTGTCATTCCTGGCACGGCCCGTTGGCCCAATTGATCGCACAGTCATAATATTAGACGTTGCTTATTACGAACGGCTAATATTAGCCAAAGGCCCAAAAACAAGTTGATGGTCAAATGCCGTTGCCTTATTTTTTTTAATATTTTTTTGTAGCAACAGCTAATATTAGCCAAAGGCCCAAAAGCAACGCAAAGGTCAAATACCGTTGTCTTATTTTTTTCAATATTTTTATTTATTTTATTCAAGTTCTTCCCCTACTAGAACTATACGCATGCTCATTCAATTATCAAATACTTCTCATTTCATTCTCAATTATTTATTTCTAGTCATTAATCGCTATCATCTATCAATTCAAGCTCTCGATTTCTTCTTATAAGTTTCTAAAGTCTCATGTAATTTTCTATCCTTCCCTACAAGCACTCCAATTCTCCATAGTTTTACACTCTACGGTAATTCTTTTAAATTTAAATTATCTACTTATATATTATGATTTACAAACATATATATATAGTCTATTTTACCTTATAAGTTATTAATGCTATTAATAGCTCAATACATTATTCATATTATAATATTATTACGGAGTAACCAGGCAAAAGTTATCTAACGAAATTACTAAATTTTTAAAACTGATTTTTTTATTTAGTTTAAAGATAAATTTAGTGGTAGAAAGTATATCAAGTGTCATTTCTTACACTTTCAATTATAGCATATGATATATTAACATCACATGTCTCAGTGACAGTATTGGAATATATTTTTAGTACAAGTAATCGCGTATTGGATGAAAGTAAGAGTAGACTAGTGAAGATATAATGAAGGCACTTATCTACTTAAAGCATTAGCAAGATACATCATCAAGAGCTAAAAATGATATAATTAATGATTTTCTAGGATTAGACGTAGACAAAGAAATTATAAATTAAACTCATATTTTAATATATATTTTTCTACATGTATTCTAATAATTTTTTTTTTAAATTTTACAAATGATTGATAAATTGAATGATTGTTGGGACATGCTTAATTTATAATGATGTAATTATTAAAAATAAAATATATATATAAAGTTATATATAAACTTTTAACAATGAATAGTTATTAACAAATTTTTATCTCCCCTTTAAATAATGTGTTCTTGTTACCTATATCCCATTTAACCTAGCATAATTTAATTTTTATGTTTAAAAGTAGAACACTTTTATCTCTCCTTAAAATAATTTTAATAACTTATATCCTTATTATGACACAACACATTAGTCCTGACATAATTAAAACATGACACACCTATGACATATCAAATTGTGCACTAGGCTAATCCAACACACCTGACAATTGACACACCTATGACATATCAAATTGTGCACTAGGCTAATCCAACACACCTGACAATTGAGCCATCGTGCAACAAACCTCACCTTTGCCCAAATGTTTTGTATCTTTTCCGGCTGTTCGACATAGCTGCCTGAGAATTTCAGCATATCTCTTTCTTCTTATATAACTTCACTAGAGGGAGACATACTTTCCGAACCGATTGGGAATGTTGCTATGTGAGAGGACAAAGAAAGAAGGGAAGTGGAGTAAAGGTCGTGAGAAGTTGGTTTGTTTTTCGATTTTTTTCGATTAATATTTTTTTAGGAAAAATAATAGGAAAATACAGATTTTGAGGGCCGAGTTGCAAAAATAGCCAAAAAAAAAGATTATTCATAAAAGGCCGAAATATGATCGTGGTAAATAATTTATTACACAAACACAAAGTGATAAATAAATTATTTACCATATTCGGCTATTTTTATAATAAAAAACTTTCTGAACATTTTTTCAACTTAAACTAGAAAATGTATCATTTTTTTAATTGTGAGGCTTAAACTTTTAGTTTAAGTATAATTGTTGAAAGATATTATAAATTTGGTCCTAAATTCAATAACCTTAGACATCTTTACTTTTTTACATTATGATAATGAGAAAAACAAAAATAATTAAACTTCATATATGTTAGTTTTAGTTAGGGGTGTAAGTAAAACCGAGAAAATCAACCAGACCGCCTGAACTGGGCCGAACCGCACACTTTTGGTGACTCGGTTCGGTTGTATCAAATAAAAATAAGCTCGGTTCGGTTCGTGTGCGGTTTTTATGAAACAAAACGCACTGAACCGAACCGAACCGCACTTATATTATATATACCTCTATAATTTGCCCTAACTTGCTCTTCTCCTCACAACTCATACTCTCACAAACCTGACCCCATCTACCCTCGAAGGACAACAAGAGAGACGAGAAAAGTGACTGCTCTCAACGACGGAGGAGTGGCACGTGCTTTGCTCGGCTACTCGCGACGACGAAGGAGTGGCACCTACTCTGCTCAACGGCTCGTGCGACGAAGGAGTGGCACCTGTTTGCTCGACTGCTCGCCGACGAATGGGAGATTTATTTGCTCGACGACGAAGGGGAGATCTAGTTTGCTTTTTAGCAGAGCGTTTTCAATTAAAGATAGTACTTCTGGGCAATGTGAGTGTTTTTTTCGTTTGATTTTTTTCCTTATGTAATAACTAATTCTCACATTATTCTTCATATAAAAAATTCACTTTACTCTGAATTTCAATCAATCTTGCTTTAAAAATGACTTTGATGCATTGTTGGGTAGTTTAGGTTGGAAGTATGTTGCAGAAGCAATTTTACTATGTATGAGATGCTTGAAAGAAAGAAAAGTATCAATGGTGATTTTTCTATCTGTCTTATGTAATTGTGACTAACATTTGCCTATATTTTTTATGAAGCCTGAATACTTCTTGCATACACAACGAGAGGTTGCTAGTATTAATTTATGTTTTTCACTTTTGGATTTGATTTGAATATGTTTTCAACCTGAGCACAATATGTCTCAATCATCTGTATATATTTCAATTTGCCAATTCATGACTGTGCAGCTTTCCAAAAGAGTTCACTTGGGTCCGATATCGAGGAACTTACAAGGATCTGAAAATTAATTTGTTTTGACCAGGAAAAGATGGAGCTTTGGGTAAGTATACGAGTGTGTAAGAGTGAATGTATTCAATGTAGTTCTTATTCTTTTTGCTAACTTCATAAACTACTTCCCAGGAATTGATAGTGTGGGTACAGTTTCAGCATCTCTTGTAACTTATGCTTCGATTCAAGCATCACAACCAGATCTCATCATTAACGCAGGAACTGCTGGTGGCTTCAAGGTATTCCTGCTGGAAAAATCACTATTCTTACTGGTTTACAATTAATATTAAGGGCTTAAGTCTCCCCCTGCCCCTTTCGTTCTCTTCTTTCTTATTCTTCCTAAAGCACTGGTTTTCTCATTCAAGTTTCTTGAAATGAGTGACCGTCTCTGTACTTGTATATTTGTAACTGATATAGAGATAGTTGGAATATTTCAGGCGAAAGGAGCTAGCGTCGGTGATGTGTATCTTATGTCTGATTGTGCTTTCCATGATAGAAGGATACATATACATGTAAGTGTCCATTGTTGCTGAGTTGAGGCTACGCGCATATTCTATTCTGGACATATACTGAAAAATTATTAGTTCGCCAATGTATTCCCTAAATTGCTTGATGCGTAAATTAGTTCACTATTGATTATTTGTGGCTAGATGTGCATAGAAAGATATTGGCTTTTATGTGAAATAGAGGGGTAGTAGAAGGTGGGAAGGACGAAATAATGAACAGATATTCTCCAATTGGTAGGGTGATCTTATGTTTATGTATATGAACGCGTACATATGGCCAAAGCAGCTTTTTGCTATAATTTATCTTCTTGATCTGTTTCTACAAGTTTTTTATATGTATGGAGTTGGTTTACGGCAGGCATTGTCAACTCCCAATATTCTGAAAGAACTTAACCTAAAGGTGATTGCTATTTACTGCTCAAGTTTTAGTGGTTGAACTTTGAAATCCATGTATTAGTAGAAATTATCTGATATAGCATATGTGTTTTCTTAATGTGTAAATGCATGTACAAACAATGATTCTGCTAATTTGATTAGTCAATTATTTGTCTACTCCAATGCAAGTTTACATCCGCTAGACACTTCATATGGGTCAGTCTAAAATCTATATTTGTGTAAAGAAGTTGTGAGTAAATAACACCCTTGTCTAGAGTCTAGGGCTGTTCTACTTCCTAGTTGCACAATTCAACATCCTTGGTGGTATCATTGTTCACCCATTTTCATGATTTTGTTGATCTATTTTCTTGTTCTTTTTACTAAATTATTATTCAGTTTTCAGGTGAAGAATTATGAACAAAAGGTTTTTCTTTTCTTTTTTTTTCTTAAGTCAGAAATTTTAGTATGGTCTTTTCAAAATTAGAATCAATATATGCCTTATTGTTGATGGGTAATTGCTTTTGGGATTTTGATTTCAAATAAGTTTAATAGCTCTGAAAAACACATGTATGTTTGTAAAGGCTGAGACATTGCTAAGATGAACATTTTCTCCTCTATTTTTTTCTCTTTTTTATATATTTTTCCTCGCAGGAGAAAACCGCAAAACCGAACCAAACTGAACCGGTTTGGATGGTTCGATCCGGTATGGTTTATGTTGAATCGACGGTTCGGTTCGGTTCTGATACTTTTAGATCCGCTAGACACTTCATATGGGTCAGTCTAAAATCTATATTTGTGTAAAGAAGTTGTGAGTAATTCTTCACCTGAAAACTGAATAATAATTTAGTAAAAAGAACAAGAAAATAGATCAACAAAATCATGAAAATGGGTGAACAATGATACCACCAAGGATGTTGAATTGTGCAACTAGGAAGTAGAACAGCCCTAGACTCTAGACAAGGGTGTTATTTACTCACAACTTCTTTACACAAATATAGATCCGGTATGGTTTATGTTGAATCGACGGTTCGGTTCGGTTCCAAAAATACCCCTAAACCTAGCCGAACCGAACCGATTACACCCCTAGTTTTAGTTGGTTGAAGGTACTCTCGCGTTTTGTTTGTCATCGGTCATTGTTTTATATGCAAAATTATATTTATAATATATTTAATTTTATACTTATGACCCAACTCTATTATGTCGTGTTTGGATAGGCAGGTTACTTAGGGGCCGGCATATTTAGGACTTAACACACTCAAGGCAAAACATATTTAAGACACAGCACACTTAAGATCACACACTTAAGGCTTGGGTGCCTAATATGCCTCGAAAAATGTTATGCGCGTCATGTCCGCCCTACTTAGCAATTCTGCTGACCAGCCAGGCCCATTGAGCCACAAATGTGTCCGATGATGTTTTATCATGTCGTTCAAAGTCAGGTCATTTGACATATCTAGTGGCAATATATGTATAGATATTATCAAATACCTAAGAATCCTTGTGTGACCAGACAAAAATAAACTTAACATAAATAAAGGACTGGATTGACATAAAATCTTAGAGATTAAAAAGTAAAAATGCACAACAAGGTTTTAGGCGACCCTGTGGCACATTTTTCACTTGGGTCATATGTAGAAGAGCATCAGAGACGGACAAAACGATAATGAATGGCGTCAAATACAATCTTTACAATGATGAAATTATTGTGTGATTGGGATGTTATATAATAATTCGCATCATTTATTAGCTCATTTTATCAGCTAATAACAGATGAATTTTATGAAAAGAATTATCACTTGAATCACAACACATATTGCTAATTAAGAATGTCAAGGCATTGATTGAGGATTTGTAAAATGATTTAAATTATTAAAACAGAAGAATCAAATTGAAAATGAAAAGAAGATTTTATATAGAAAAGCTTCAGTGAACATTTCCAAAAAGATTATATACTTAAAATTACAATGTAAAAAAATTAAACATTTCCAAAAGAGATTATATACTTTATTTCAAAGTTAAGAGGATCACTACATATTAAACATCCCTTGAATCAAAAAATCGATTTGAGTTCCAGTGATTGATCATCTTTCGTCAACTCCTTGCAACTCTTTATTGCCTCAAGATCATGTATAGGAGGTGCCATTACCCAAGCAGATTGCGGATATTCTTTAGTTCCATGAAGACCATGACTTGAATAATGCCCATCAAAAGAATGAAATTTACGAGTTTTCAGGGAATAAAAGATCCCACTTTTATCGTGAAACTTGGCGAAATAGATCTTATTCCCCGTTCCTTTCATTGTAGCTTTTATTGAAAAAGATGAAGCACGACTTAGAAACAACATATTATCTCCCAAATCCTCCACTGCTTCCCATACCAGCTTTAAACGATTCACTAATTTAAGAATGCGTAACCACGTTCCGTCAAATGTGAGATGCACAGCCACCAGCTTCCCATCAACTAGGACTAGAAAACTATGACATTTCAAATCAAGTAGCTTTTTACCCATATGTTTATCAGGAGGGGTCAATTTGTATATACTGGTCTCAGGATTAAAGATAAGTAAATTACCGTTTTCCCCAAGAAAATAAAAAGAGCCTTTGTATAGAACAGGATTGCATTGTGATGGTTCAAAACATTCCTTAGTTTCAATCTCGTAGGTTGTCCAATCCAATTCTCCATGCTTTCTGGTGTATATCAATATGTCTCCTATTATATAATCAATACCATATATCATACAATCTGAGCAAGTTGGTGGGGAGGAAAATGACAGTGATTTTAAAGTCACATATTCTACATCACTACGCAATTTGGGAACTTCAACCCTCTGGTTTGTGAAAGGGTTCAAGAAAAACATGGAACGTGAATTAGAGGTTAGTAACCAATTAAAATTGGAGACACAAACCCATAAATCTGATGATGGATTTGGAAAGTTGAAACTATAGACATAATTGTAAATGGGTTCGAAGATGCGATAGTTGTGTTTGTTGTTGAATAACAACAAACATGGAGAAGTGATATCAGGAAATGGGATATTGGGAGGAGGTGATAGAGATCTAATAGTAGATGGGAAAGCTTTTGATACGGTTTTTGAGAAAATGAAATAATCTCTACTGTTAAGATATGATGTTACCAACTCTAATAGCTCTATTGGAATACTTAACCAATCTCTATACTTCATTTGCTCTTCTTCTTCTAACTCTTTAATCTCATAAGACATTGTGTTTTCCATCTGCACACATATAAATTAATGATATTAAAAAAATATAATACAGAAATAATCATATAAACTAAAATCAGATACTTTTAGGCCTTATTATCACTGTTTTGCCTACTGAAATCTTAATTTTCTTGCTACTTTAAATTGATGGCAAAGCACAAAATTCAAAACAAAAGCTAATCATCATCATAAGTAATCAAGAACAACACGGCAAAGCACAAAAGTTCTTAACACTATGAAATTCCTGTAAAAATTCAAATCAGTGCACTGGATAAAATCCACCAAAATAAAATGGTATAAAGAATGACAAATCACTCACTTTAAATCAAATAAAAAAAACTACTTTTATCATTGTGTAAAAATCACACCTCCAATTGACCCGAAACCAACTTAGAAAGTTCATAAACAAAACTAAAAAAGTTATATATCCTAAGCCAACAAATAGATAATATTAAGAAAACGAGCCTTAATTAATTAATCAAACCCACTATCCAATTTGAACCATTCAGTAAAACGTTTTCGCAAAAACAATTTCAAAAGAACGAGGGGACACATGCAAAAGAGAGAGAATCAGATGAGAGAAATCGAGAGCGAGAGAAAGGGGAGCAGCAATCGTTGGAAGGAGAAAAGCAACAACGCGCAAAGAGGGAAGCGAAGAGAAAAGAAAATAAGAGAGAGAAGCAGAGAGCTTACTAGCAATTTGGAGCAACCCACTGTTATAAGCCGGAGAAGATGAAGCGGAGAGGCAAACGGTCGGTGATGATGGCTGAGCGCGCGGAGAGAAAACAGAGGCAGGGACTGAAATTGACGATGAAGAGACGAGATGAAACGGAGAAGAATAAGAAAAGCTTCACTGGGAGGCTGCGTGAGAGAGAGATGAACAGTGAGAGATATTGGGTATTTATAATGTTAGGCTAGGGTTTAGTTTAGGTGTATATACACAGGGATAGGTGTGAGTGAGAATTTAATAAGACAAAAGAGTTATCAAATTTCAAAATATTATTATCTAATTAATTAGAAAAATAATTATTTCTAGTCCATTAAATAATTTATTATATTACTAAGAGACCCCTTCAGGGTCCAAGTATTACAATTGCACTAAATTTATATTTTTAACTTAAAACATTACATAAATCTATTTTCCCCATCTTTTTCACAATCTTGGCACTTTACAAAATTTTATATGTTTCCTTGTATCAAGAGTTTTATTTTGTTCGCCAGTTTTTCTACTTTTTCATCTGTTAATAAATATAATAGTTCTATAATTCAGTCGTCGCATTTTAATATTTAAATTTCACAATAATTTATTCTCTTAAAAATCTTTAAATCATGTATATGACTTGAGATTTAGTCATTTGTTTAAAGTGTAGTTGATGCCAAACAATCTTACCTAACATATAATATGACTGTTGTTACCTTTATGTCGGCTCCTTCACTCTTTCTCTCTTCCATTTCTTCTCTCTTTGTCATTCATCTCCTCCATTATCACTTCCAAGCCTCTATTTTTCTTCCTTAAAATTGTGTCTGGATTTTTTTTCAAATTTATGTTTAATTCGTAGACTGCAAAATCTAACTGAACCGTTACCTTACTATTTATTCTGGCTCAATTTCTATATCTACAATGGTTCCGTTTAATTCATCATACATAGAAATCGGTTTAAAGGATCTCGGTTCGATTTAGACTCCAAAATTGAGTCGAACTGAAACGCTTACACCCCAAAATATGATGTTGTAATTATTTCGACGCTTACATCCTTAGAAAATAGAAATTGTTTTTTGTTAAAAATTCAAAACAAAATCTAACCATCGTTATAAAGAATCAAGAACAACGAAAAAATCACAAAGAATATTAAAGGATTTTCTAGGATATATCTAACAACATACAAATCACAAAGTATATGTCTAACTTGATAGACTATTACTTGATACACAATCATGCTCACATTTAAATATTTCACTTGTTCATATTTATCTCATAACTATCTAGTAATTATCCTTAATCTTATCCCCCATGTATTGTATAATAATAAGAAAAAATGGATTACTTTTATATAAATATCTAGTCCAGAAGTCTAGACGTAAATTCTGTATGGATCAAAGAATCCCCCCTTCCAAATCATCGATGGAGCAGAAAAAGAATAGGCAACGCACGTGCACATCTCACACGTGGAGAAGAAACCCATTCATGGAGAAAGACTCATTGCATACCTAAAGTTCTACCATTCAAAGCTTTTGTATTGGAATGAAGATAATTGAAAATAACCCAAGAGAATGACGTCTCACTTTCACGGGAGAAAATTTGCCAGCGATCTCACTTTTCCGGTATCTTTTTCAATCATCAGTAGAAGATCACGTGCACTGCAGGCACATATAAATTTTAAAAATTAAAATTTGCCAGTGATCTTACTATTTTTAAAAGCTTGATTATAATCATGCACTCTAATATTGTCTAAAATTCACTTTTTTCAGCTTTCATTTTTATCTATTAGTTCTTGCATAGGACCATGCTTCTCTCAAAACCTGGAAAATGTCCCACGAGATGGGCTTTTTAGTGCAGCCCAACTGGGGTGCAGAGCCATGTTTCATCGACCTAAAAAGCTCATTAGACACTCAAAATAGTCCAAGATCGGCCCATGCGACATCGAGCTTGAGCTATATAAACTTGAAACCAGGCTTAGGTGAGACTGAGCTCATGCGGCCCATCAGGCCAAGACTCCTTTTATGACATTTGTTTGATTTGGTATGTACATGTGCATCGTTTTACTTTGTCGTACGTTTGGATATTCTGTGTCGTGTAGTTTAACATGTGTTTGATATGTCACGTAGATGACTATTTGTGCTCTAAGAGGGAGAGAAATAGATTTTATTTTGTTGAGAATCCAACAGGAGGGGTTATTATGTTAGAGAAATCGCGGTTGTCCGTTATGAAAATGAAAGGTCAAAATTAAATATGCACGTCAAACGAGATGTCAAAAACTTTTCTGTCTTTTTTTTCCTTCTTCTTTTACTTTTTCCGTAGTCAAATTCTGCCCATCCGTTTTGAAAATGGACAATCAATATTCAACATAACCATTTTATGTTAGAACAGGAGAGGATCTGAGTTCAAGAGAGTGTTAGAATCTCACATCCTTTAATTTTGTCCCTTCTATGCTAGTTTAAAATTCTAACACGCCTATCTTTAACAACTAAGATATAAGAAGTAGAAGATGCTGAAAAGTAAATATTATAAAAAAAATGTATACCCGTAACATTTTCTGTAGTATTTAATTGATGTTATTTAATTTTGCGTTTCAAAAATTCATTATAGTATTACAATAATCAAATATTAAATTATTATTTTTGTCAAGTTACAAATTAAGAAATGGAGAACTATGATTCAGAAATACGATCTTTTTAATTTGAAAGTGAGAGCTTAACCATATATATCAACCTACCATTGTCTTAAAATCACTTCTTTGAGGGCGAGATATTTAATATGCATCGTGATAGTACTAATAAGTTTATATATTTTAACGCATAGGTCTATATATTATATAACAAAATATATAAAAAGATATACAATATTGTAGGATACAATATGTAATTATATAACATTCATTCATATTTATCTACTATATTACATATATTTTTAAAAATGCATAATATAATATATTATTATATACCATAGGATATATATATCTATAACTACATACGTTTGTGCGTGAGGGTTGCGGGAAGGTCCCTTATTAATAAGATCAATATTATATACTTACTATGATTTTTAAGTTTTAAGGATTATAAGTTTCAACCATTGGTATAAATTATAACTTTTTTGGCATTTTTTCTTTTCTTTTCCTATAGTGACATATTTACCCAATATTTTTCCTTTATTTTTTCCTTAATTTCATGCAACCCATCTATTTTTTTCCTTTTCTTTTCCTATAATGACCTATCTATAACTAATAATTATACAAGGACAAAAACATAAATGACTAAAAAATTATAACTAACTAACAAATTAAATAGAGAATTTACCCATATGTGCAAAATATAAAATTAAAATATGCAAAACATAAAATTAAAAGACATAATACAAAATTAACTTAATTCCCTAAATTTCCCTTATATATATAATATATACCATAATCAATGGATAAAATAGTTAACTACTCACTTCTCTTCATAGCAAAATTGCTTTTCCTGATGGAATTTCCGACTTTGTAAATCCATAAACACTTGATACCCTTAATTAGAAATCACATGGTCTACCACTGTTTTAATCGTTATTCTACATATGGTTTCATATTCTATCCATTACTTGCATTTCTATTATTGTGGTAAGATCAAATTAGGATCATTGACTACCATTCTGAAATTCCAATCGAATCCCAGTCTCTACATGGTTACAACAATTTACAAGAACTCTCTTCATATCATCAACTAGATCTTGCAATTGTTTCCTTGAATGTAAAGGAGATGGATATACGCAAGCACAGTCCAACTGTCCATCTCGTATGGTGTCAAATATAGCGATCGATGGCCCCACACCATGGACGGAAGCGCATCCCACATAATCTTCTACTCCAAGGTCTTGATGAATTTCATTAGACTCATCCATAACAGGGTCCTCAAAAACAGATATTAAGGCAGTTCTCAGTGAAGCAGAAGGAGTCAAACCAGGGTTTTCAATGGCTTTACACATGAGGAAGTTGAGGTCAGCCATGTCTCTGAAATGCTTGTTGGAATCCCTGGCATTAGCGAAGGCTGTGTAGCTTCTCTTAGCCAGTTCCCATAGAGCTTCACTAGCCAATACATCGTGTGTATTCAAGATGGCAGAGTGATAAAACCCTGTAAAGATCACAATATCAGAGTCATTTTAAATGAAAGTTGATAAAGGATTAATAATACCTAGTTGAGTTTCCAACCCAGAAGTTTCAGCTCTTGGTGTTAAACTGATATTTAGTATTGCTACAAGTAATCAATGTGAGATTTGATTATCAACACCCTGCCTCACGTCCAAAACAGATTTCCAGAGAGCCTTTATATAGGCTTAGAAGACTCAACTGAGATAATTAAGTTGGGTGATTAACATAAGAGGCGGTATGAGACAGGTTAACTGATGGCATTGCGTTAAAAATATGATAAAGATTGCCGACAGACTTGGACGTGAAAAAAGAGTTTAGCTCTGATAGCATGTTAAAAGATAAATACTCAGTTGAGTTTTCAACCCAAAAGCTTAGGCCATTAGATGGAGTGCCCCAACTAGGTATTAAATTGATACTTAATATTACCGGGATTCGATTCGCATCAAAAGAATTAAAAGTGATAGCATTTGTGCTATCAATGAAAAATAAGCTTATTGTAATTGTACAGAATCACTAGACTCTGAGATGGAGCATTAGCTACTGTTTGGCTTAATGAAGCTTAGATGATGAGTAGTAAGATGTGGTCAGATTGTTATTTACAAAAATAGGGGCTTACCAAGATGGTGGCTGGAAAGGGGTGGATCAAGAACAGAACGGCAGTCGATGAGGGTTACAACAGCGTACTTTTCGCTGCAATTATCAGGAAGGTGTTTGGAAGAACGTGCAGCTATTAGTCCTGCAGCTGCTAAAGCCCCACACAATTTAATCCCTCTTGACTCGCATCCCTGCCAAAATTCGAAAACCAGGTAATATTTAGCTAAAACACTCCAAATTAAATGCTGTCAATGACTACTGATTAAGGAAATTGTTAATAACTTAACGAGTTTGAGGAAGCTAACTGTTATCAGATCACCTACTAAATAATTTACTGAATGATTTTCATTATTTGAAGGATTTTGCAGTGAACCAGAACTTAGATAACTACTTACAGCGAGGAGTTTCTGTGTGTCGTCTGCATTAAGCTGCAACCTGGCCACTTGAGAAAATCTGGGTGAATTTGCATCCACGAAATTCAAATTCGCAAGCCTCAGCGAATTCAGAGAGTAACCAAGCATGTCTATCCCACGCGCCCAAAATGGCTTGTTTGTTTTCCCATTCGGAATTAAATCCTCTATTCCTAAATGAACCTCTTCGTTATCTCCAAATTTCACCTGTGCCCCTTCCACGTCTCTGCCTCCCACTTTCCCCAACAGTTCCCTTAACAAAGTCGCCGCCGCGGTGCGATCGCATGCAGAAGTGTGAAGCCGGAGGGCTAGGACCCACTGAGACTCGCTTAGGGTGTAAACAGTAGCGAAGAAAACCTCTGTATCGGCGTACACTGGATGGTCCGGATTACGCCACGTGTTCTGATTGAGCTCGTGCTCGAGGAGCTGATGGAACGGGGAGATCGATGAGGCGTTTGAATCGGAACTGAAAATGCTGTTAAGGACGTGAGCGGTCGATGCGAGATCGAACGGCTGGATTTGGAGGAATGATGAAGGAGGAGTGATGTAAGAGAATGTGTTAACGGAGGGGTTGAAATGGAGCTTGGAGCGGAGGATAGGGTGGGAATGTTGAAGATTGTGAAGCGTAGATTGGAGAAGAGAAATATGTGGTGGTTTGGTGAGGAGAAGGGCAAGGACTGTTATGCCAGTGCCACAGGGCACGGCCTTGCACCAGCTGTATTCGGTTCCACCGACAGGTCGACCGGCCAGTACGGGATCATCGGGAGAGGGTGAACATGGCGAGGGTGTCTGATCGGACATGGTGGAAGGAGGAGAAAAGAAACTGGAACAAGGGATAAGAAGTGAGGTGGACAGCGAAAGGTCGGAAGTGATGTCCCCACAAACTGATAAAGCAGACCTTTAACAATTAAAATAACTAGTCGCCTCCTTTTATATCCTCTCAATTTAACCGTTTATTCCATATTATCTAATTTTATTGTATATGTGTAAACTCATGATTGGTTACATTTTCAAGTTCAATATAAAACGTATTTCAACTAACACAAAAATGCGGAAAACTGTTCAAATGTTTTTGTATTAACAAGTGGAGGAAGATGGATGGAAAAAAGAAATGGTTATTGGTTAAAGAGTATATTGCCGATAGGAGATCCAATTTTCACCAAAATCTTAGAAGGAAATGGTTAAAGAATATTTACACAAAGAGAGTTCACCTTTGAATCTTTTCCTACTTTGATGTTTTTATATGGATTGGGAAGGCTAATGGGCTTTTCACAAAATCTATTTTTTCTGTTCAACTTCATCGATTGTCTAGGTTTGATCTTGTCTATCAATAATTTGTCTGATTTTATGATTATCTTTTAGATTTGAGTCTATTTCTAAAGTACTGAAGAAATAAAAATTTCAAGACATGATTCGTTGAGAGTATATGAGAGAGACTTGAAGAAAGCTAGATGAATCGGAGAAATTGTGCATCAAAACCACATCCTATTATTCTCCCGACCCTTTTTAATCTATTATTCAAAACCACATCCTTTATAATAATTCTTCAATTTTCATTTTTGATGCTCACATGGTCATATTTACTTTCCTAATTGAATTCATCTTCTTCTAGTAGTTAAATCTTTTTTACTTTTATTTTATTTTTTGACATCTCACTGCAAAAATGTTAACAATGAAAAATAGGGCTTCTACCCATTTCACTCTTAAATGTGAAGATATTTTGAAGTTTCTTTTTGTTTTTCACAAGATAGTTTGAAAGCTTCTGGTGATCTTTAATTAAAAATCTTTCTTAGGTTGTTTATAATTAGGCAATTGTGGCTCTCCTTTTCATCATACATTTTTATAGCTTCAATAAAACATCAATTTGCTTGAAAATGGATAGATACATTTTTTTTCATCATTTTTCAATAGTATTTATCCGCGGTTGAGATCTATTCTCTTGAATTTATTGTGGAAATAAATCAGATAAACTTTGATATTTAATAGTTCAATTTTGATTTTTTTATTGTGAAAATTAATTGTACATTCATTGATACTTCATATTTTGTGCACGGTAAGAGTAAATCTATGTTAATCATCCGAAGACATTATTACCGTTATTATTATTATATTTACTAGTAGTATATATTTAATTTAACAGATATTATTAACACTTGGAACGCACTTGTGATACTTCTAATATGTCCAAATCATGGATAAGTATTAATAAATTATTGTGAATTAGAGTCATCTGTTTATGTATCTATGAGATTCGAGTTGGATAAGGTGACCCTCGTTTTCTATTTTATATTCTGGCACAAAGTCTGCTTTGTAATTTTCTTTTATATCCTCAATGCCTCCGAACAAGAACAGAAGTATGAATATAGTACTTACTCTTAACCATCTTTTGCATTTTTTAAACTCAATTTATAAAATGTCTACCAAATCAAATTCCCAACATCACATGTGTTGTTCGGACAGGGATATTCTAAAATTGATCTCGTAAATATCTAGCAACAAACAGCAGTTTCTGAAACCAAATGATACTGTATGAAATAAGCAGCTACAGCCTTCTTCCCCTTCTACCACCCTTTCTACGTGTACTATCAGTCGGAATTGGAGTCACATCCTCTGGCAACAGAAACAATGACATTTTAGCAAAAAGGCTCAAGATACACGGGAAAACAATGAAGGGTAACTAACAATGAAACCAGGAAGTGCCAAAATATTATAATGACTGATTGCAGTTGAAATCACAACTGACTTTATGTATAGACCATAATCACAGTGATGACGAGAAATTATAAGAGTGAAATGATATATACTGGGAATTTAGTTATATCCTACTGACACATGAAAAATGTACCTATGCGACCAATTCTCATGCCAGAACGAGCAAGTGCTCGGAGAGCTGACTGGGCACCTGGGCCAGGAGTCTTAGTTTTGTTACCACCAGTAGCCCGAAGCTTTATATGTAAAGCCGTAATGCCAAGTTCCTGCAAATAACAGCATATGAGTCGTGGAGCTTATTTCAGAGACGAGCAAAACGCAAAATGAAGCTTATCATGGTAAAATAACACCTTGACATTCATCTGACTAAATCTGCACCCTTTTATCAGCATAAATATGTACATTGGTAAACCATAAAACATTTTGTAAACATAGATGATTCATGTCAAACCAATCAAAGTTCAAATTTGGCTACAAGTAAAACAGTCAGTTAGATCATATAAGTATGTAACACCTTGCATCGTTGTGAAACGTCTTGTGCGGCAAGCATAGCTGCATATGGTGACGATTCATCCCTATCAGCTTTCACCTTCATCCCTCCTGTATTTTGAAACAGACAAAAGCATCATACAATAATATATGATACGTCCCATGCATATCAAAAATTGGAGATGACCGCCAGCCTTATGACTGGCCTACAATTACCCACTATATATAGACGTTTATAAAATGAACAATTGAAAACTAGGACTTATGAATATACAATGAAAGAACCAATTTACTAAGAAAATTTATAGACCAAGGAGTAAAGGTGATAGTGTTTGTGAGAACGACACATGAAATAGACAGAAGAAAATGGAAAATTTAATTCTAACAGTGAGACAAGATATATCATACCAGTGATGCGAACAAGGGTCTCCCTCCCAGACAAATCAGTCACATGCTGCAATTTCAATCACAAATAAGCAATACTACTCCCCAACAAACGTTAGTTTAACATATGAAGGCTCTTACTCACAATGAAGGTATCATTAAATGAAGCGAAAATGTGGGCCACACCAAAAACATGCTCCCCTTCACGTACAGCAGGTCCAAGCGTAACATTTTCCTCCTTCGGCTCCCTGGTCTTCCTTCTCGACTGCAAAAAACCTCACCAGAGGAATGGGTGTAAAGCAAACTATTTGTGCACCTCTTTTTTATAAGAACTATATGTGCGTCTCAAGGCATCTATCACTTGAAACCAGGACAATCAAAAGGAGGCAAGACATAGTGCACAAATGGCAGTGGAATGCAAATGGAAATTATGCATGGACTGACTAGCTTATTGCAAATGGAGACTTATTTCCAATGAAAAATGTTATGGAACCACTTCATTTGCTTCCTGGGTCTCTACTCATTATACGTTATAACCAACCCTATTTAAATGTAAGACACCATTTGTAATCATGTTACCTTGTAAATTATTTTTAGCAAGGAAAATACTTCTTGTGCATAAGATCACTAGACCTTAGTTTTAAAAGTGCAGCGGTGGTAAAGCAAATTCATTATTTTCAACATGTCTTTAAAGCAATGTAACAAACGGGAAAGTATTCATTAAACATTTTAATATGCTTCGACTTCATACTAGTTCAAATAAAACTAAGACCGGACTCCACAATTGGACTCCCTACAAACTAACATAAGGCAAAACATGACACCCTACAAAATGCAGTCAGTTTTTTGTACGACAACTGCCTAAACACCTCCAACTAAAGTAGAAAGGCCAACATTTTTATGTGTTAGTTGAACAGATTATTATTGGTAAAATTATATGGCCGCTGGAACCTGGAAAATACTAACTCATTCCCCATTCTTGACTAGTACTAGCCTACTACAGATTAATCAAAACATTTGGTAAAACCATCGCCTAACCAACACTCGATTACAATTCATGCTTAACATACGCAATATCCTACCGCCAACAATTCAATAAGAAAAACAAAGGCATTAAATGAACCGCCGTTAACTTAACCATAGGTTCCCAGAACAAAAAGAAAAGTAATCGTAATTCTAACTATGATTTCTTATTCTAATCCACATTACTGAGGCCTGTGGATACATTAGCTTCACATAAGTTAAGAAGAGTCTTTTCCACTATAAAATTGTTCAAGTTTCCACATAAAATTCTCCTTTCTTTTTCCTCGTATTCTCGGTAACCAAAAACAACAAATCTTCCTAATTGAACAGCGGCAGCATATAGGAGAGAGAGATGGAGGACTACATACCATGATTCAAAGCAAGGGGAGAGCAAGAATTCAAGGAGATAGTGTCGAAGCTATAACGCTTACAGCAATCTACAAGCCCAGCAGTAAGATGAGCTAGGAAAATCAGAACGATTTTATAGTTAGGGTTTCAGACAGAGATCGGAAGTGTCCCTTAGATGCCCCTTAATTTTCTCTAATTTGAAAGTGACCCAATTTGGGTAAACAAGGACCACGGGACAGACTCGTACACCGCGTTCTCGGAAGCTCTTTTACACGGGACAGATTCGTAACACCACCTTTTGATTCATTTTGAGAAAGGGTTGAGTGTAAAACCACTAATTTGGTTGTTTGTCATCACATCTCTTTATAATTTTTTAACGAACTTAGTCTTTACACTTTAAAACTTTTATAATTAATCCCTTTATATAGAAACTGGTAAATTTAATGTCTCTATGCATCTAAACCTAAACAAAACACTTTGATTCTCTTTCAAAAACTATTTTAATACAAAATCTTTCAAACAAATTTAGGATTAGTGAATTTATATAGAAATTTGAGATCTTATGAGTTAAATGCCAGGCATAACCAAAAAATAGTTGAATTGAAATGTTACATGAATATAAGGACATGGAGAGTTGAAAACTCATTAGAAGATGTCAAATAAGTTGAATAAGGAACATGTGTGAATGACCTGTTTGAATACACTGAATCTAATTGTTTATGTGTAGACTTAAAAAAATTTTAAAATGGAGGAATAAATTTGCATGAGTGTGATTGCAAAGCAACAAAGTGCATAAATGTTTTCACATTTAACCACTTCGACAAGGTCTAACATAGGTTTCAAAATAGTATAGTGTGTTCATGTATGTCAGAAATGAGAACATGTTTGATAAAGTTTTCCCTTTTTTTAATTACCAAGGTTATAAATTCGAATACTACCATCAAACACGTTTTATATTTTTTAGAAAATTATTATTTTCCTTGTTTTCAATTTTTTAATATCTTTAAGAGTCTTTTTATTGAATCAAAAATTTGTTGTTTAATTACCAAGGTTATAAATTCAAATACTACTATCAAACACGTTTGATATTTTTTAGAAAAATATTATTTTCCTTGTTTTCAAATTTTTAATATCTTTAAGAGTCTTTTTATTGCATCAAAAATTGTGTTGTCAAATATGAGAATGATATACATATCATTTCAAAAGACTTAGGCACTTTATGAGACACGAAACTTGCTTACATTTGCAGTTAACTTCTCCTTCTTATTTGATGTAAGACGCACATATGCACCCTTTCATCGCCAAGATGCGCT
Source organism: Datisca glomerata (assembly GCA_003255025.1). Classification (NCBI taxonomy): domain Eukaryota; kingdom Viridiplantae; phylum Streptophyta; class Magnoliopsida; order Cucurbitales; family Datiscaceae; genus Datisca; species Datisca glomerata. The sequence goes on from QANY01006636.1 coordinate 87,444, forward strand.
TTCTTCTTTTATCGAATTAAGAGAACACACATAACATTGGGAAGTGAGAGAAAAAAGAGAATCAAATATAAGACTGGCAAGTATTTTATGGCGGTAGGATATTCCGTATGTTAGCAATAGGTGTAATCAAGCGAAAATCATGATTGTTAACTCAATTGTTATAGTGAGACTTTACCTCCAAATAACTTGAGGTTTAATCCTGCAAATTATCATATTCCTCGATGACCAAAAAAATGATACTTTATAGATGATTACTCTTAACCCAAGTGGTAAACCGATGTTCAATGCCCATATTAACATCTTTCCCTCGGCAAAAAAAACAATGATACTTTAAGTAATTGTTACAAAATAGTACAGGTTAGAAGTCCGGATTTTTTCCCTTAACTTAGGAATGATGACATAGACTAAAACTATTTAACTGGTAGGTCGCTTAGATTTAGAGACCTCTAAATCAGTACATCAATTCAAGAGATAAATTAAACTGAACCAATTACTTAAATTGAACCCCTTTTTCTTTCTTTCTTTTTTACATACAACAAGTAAATTTTAAATCTAACATAGTTCAGTTAGTCGTGAATTGATAGCGTGACAGTAGTTCAAAACCAAATAAAAAAATTCAGAACATGATAAACGTCACGCTTTTGTTCAAATGGAGCAAAACATTTCTTGATAGGCATACATGCCCCACTAGCACTTCTAAACAAACAAATTCATCCCAGTGGTTCATCGTTGTTCTAAGAGTTGCTAATGAACAAATTTATAAATTATTTCCAGAATGCGTTTATTTCGTTTTTTTATGTATAAAATCACCTCAACATCTAGCAGTAACACAGTTTCTACCTTAAAAACAGGGGAGGGAGGGAGGGAGAGAGGTTGGTGAGAGAGAGACAGCAGGGGGAGAGTTAGAGCTGGGGAGAGAGAGAGAGATCATCCAGTGTATTCATGAGTTACAATAAGAAGAAGAAAATTACAGAAGGCATCCAATCAGCTTTAGTCAAATGGATCAATACGTGGATCATGTTCACTCGCCATCACCATCCCAGTACACAAGCACGTCGGACACATCACCTGAATGATGCAAATATGTAACTATGATTACTTGCTTGTTGAAGGATTCTTGTTAGTTTTCTAAAACAGAACTTCTACTAATTTAAAATCCCAAGTAAATGTTGCTACTAGAGAGACTAACTTTGATATGATAATTTGCTTTCATTAAGAAGTTCCTTTGATCAAAATTTATACCTTTCCGGCACCCGAGCAATTTAGACACCTTTGAGTAGTGGGCACTCGTAAAGGGGAATAAGAAGAGTTAGATACTGAAATAGGATCAATTCTCAAGCATACACCACTGGCTGAACATCGAGCACAGGCCAAGTATCCTGCCCATAGACAAGGAAGGTGCAGTTTTTTTTTGCATATTAATCACAAGTGATAGCAGATCTAGATGTTAGAATAGAGGAAGGAAATTTTTCCTTAAAATGCTATAGAAATTGGAAAAAAGAGTGCCTTTTTTGCTTAATATGCTATTGTAATTGTAAGATGACTCAGCTCCAAGCTGGTACATACCAGTTCCGTGGCAGTATTTACATCTTTTCTTCTCTTGCTGCTCCACATTGTTAGCTTCGATTAACATCAAGGCTGAGATGACTCCCACTGCTCCACCAGAAAAGGAGGCTACAATGGGATCCACCTGACTGCAAATAGAGATCAATAAAGGTTATCTAAGAAATCCAAGTTTTACAATGGGATCCACCTGACTGCAAATAGAGATCAATAAAAGTTATCTAAGAAATCCAAGTTTTACAATGGGATCCACCTGACTGCAAATCTGTAGACCTCATACGAAAAGCACAATTCAAGTTTTACTAAATTCTTGCACTAAAAGAAATCCAAGTTCAATTGATACCTTAGTTGCAAAGGCAAATGCATGTTGCGAATGAAATCTTCATATGAGGTACCACCTATACCTAATTTTAGCTCCAGCTGACATGAAAGACAGGTTAAATATTTAACACAGATACTGATCCAGAACTGAGAGATAACAAGCCCACTTATATAGGAAAATTGAAACATACTATTTGTGTCTGTAAAAGTAAACAAAAAATAACTTGCAAAAACTTACTCACTTTCATTCCCAACTAGTGATTGACAAATTAAAAAATGTTACACTACTTACTATGACAGAAGTAAGGAAGAAAAGTTTCTATCGACTTACAGTTGGTGCTATAAAGCCCCCAAATACAATTATCCCGGAAATAAATGATAAGCTTGTCAAGTACAACTGCTTCAATGTTTTCGGTGTCTGCACAAAAAGGGGGGGTTAAAAATCAAAAAGTCATGCAAAAAAAGAAAAATATCTCAGAAGCTACAAGAATACAAAAATAGAGATCATATGAGGCATGTTGATTTCCATATACCTGCTTGGCACTTCTTGGAATAAGCAAACCTCGAAGAAAAATGTGTCGAGACTTCAACAAAAGTATTCAAGCTAAAGCATAGTGGAGGCTAGATGGAGGCTTAAGTTTCCAACTATATACTCAGCTGCTTTATTGGCAACCTTTCCGTAAGTTATCCATACTTTTGAAAATTGATTTTAAACTCACCACATAAGGGAGAAAAGGAATTGATGATGGAATGTCAGGCATCTCATCCGCCTCTTCCTCACTGCTCTCGTTGATCACTCTCAGACCCTTTATGCGTTGTTGTATTCGTAATCGCCTTAACTATACACATAAACAACAAATAAAAATCACCCATCTCAAAATAACAATACGAGTAAACATATAGCAACAGATGACACTGGGATGATAATAGTTTGAGCTGAATTAGGGTTACAAAAAATAGCCCAATTGCTGAATGTTGGTACATATGATGGAAACTTAGTACAATAAAAGAAGAATTACCTCCTCCATGAGAAGAAAGATTTTGTTTCGCCGACTCCTTATGTTGTCTTGGATTTCCTGCAACTGCATCTGAACAAAATCCTGAACGGTTTCTGGTCCTTCTATGATGCAAAAGTTACTGCAGGACGATAACAATCCAACAAGAATTGTTCCCAAATGCTTCCAAGTTAAATGATTTCCACTAACTTTATTTTCTCAGTAATCCAATCAGGACCAAAAAATAAAAATCGAGAAAAAATAGAGAATATTACGAAATACGAATAGCGACCTAGGGAGGTTATCACCGGAGGGAACGGAACCGGACGCGTCCTTGGAAGAAGAAGAAGAAGAAGAACAAACAATTGGAGCTCGTAACGAAGTGCCTCTATTAAAACCCTTCAGGTGTTTGGGGTTTCTATAAGAAAGGGTGAAGAAAACCAGAGTTTTGGATGAATCCAAAGGCTTGGAAGGTGAAATTGGAGGAAGAAAGTGAGAGTAGAGAGAGAAAGTAGACATGGTTGAAAGGTGTAGTCAATCCAGAATTGCAGAGTGAGAACTTATGAAGGGTTTAGTGAAGGAATCTAGAGGAAGAGTCTGAAAGCATCTAGGGATAGAGTAAAGACAGGTAACGCAGTTTCTAGGTGAGTTTGGGGTTAATTCCCTGGTAAATTAAGTAATAGATTTATTTTTCAGCATGTTAAAAAATAATCTCAAATAATTTTTTTTATCACTTCTCTAAAAAATATAATTTACCAATTGCATCAAATAGTAGGGTGGTCAACGGTCAATTTGATCAGATTTTTGGAGAAAAATAAGATCAGATCAAAAATTACGGTCCTCCTATATATGGAGGACCGAACCAATCATAAATATAGAAAAATTCAGACCGAAAAGACCGAGATTCAACAGTCGGTTCAAATTGACTTAACGGACTAAATAGTTATTTTACAATAAATATATTATTTAACAATAAAGATAAATTTTGGCTAGGAGTGCCTCATATCCAAATTTCAAAGTACTAATATCCAACATTTAAAAATATCCAAAGTTCAAAATACTAATATATAACATTCGAACATATTCAAACTTCAAAATACAAATAATAATATCCAACATTCAAATATAAAAAAAAAAGTAAATCAGAAACACAACAAAATATAGAAGTTCATTCATCTCCAGTCTTCAATCACATCACATCGTGGAATGGCTTTGACTTGGAGTTCCAGTAGACATCTAATAAAACACAAACAATAATATAAATCATGATAGTTTATCAACATGACAGGTTAAGATTTATACGTTCAATCACTCAGTACTTGGTAGTATTCAGTAATGGTTTAAAATGTCATGAACCAATTGACGTTAACCCAGATTCGCAACAAGCAACGTCTGTAATCTCTACCCTGGGTTAGCAGCAAGTTAGGTGTTACCTCATTTGGGATAAAAAGTCGTCTGGTATTTACAGAAACATACCTACTGAAAAATTAAAAAGAGATGTCACTCAAAGGTGTTCACTAAATCCCAAAGATAAGCAAGTTTAAGACATTTGAAGATCAAAATATAACTACAACAAGACATCCTCACAAAAGAACCCTCGATCTTGCTTGGACGAAGAAGGAGACGTCTAGCATCATGAGAGGGAGAGGGAGAAGAGGCGTCGTGAGCTGGGGAGAGGGAGAGGCGAGAGGGGTTGACTACTGAGGGAGATTGACTTAGCTAAGGGAGAGACGAGAGGGATTGAACAGTCTGAGCTGAGGGAGATGGAGAGGCGAGAGGGACTGAACAGTCTGAGCTGAGGGAGATGGAGAGGCGAGAGGGACTGAGCAGTCTGAGCTGAGGGAGAGAGAGAGGCGAAAGGGAGACTTCATTTAACCTAAAATCCTAAATATATATATATACGGTCGAACTGGTCACTGGTCTAGAATTAACAAAAATTATGGACCGGTCTGAAATTTCGGTCCTCTCTAAAAAGAGGAACGAATCGACCATTAACAAGAAAAAAATTACCCAGACCGATCAGTTTCAGTTCATACCGGTTCAGATTAAATTGTCTAGGCGGTTTTTTAATACTCATATCAAATAGACAAGTATTGAATGCCAATTTAAGAAATAATTGGGTTTTTCAAGTTATAGGTAAATAACAGATTTTTTTTAGTGCCACATCATCAACCAACTGTTGACGAATTTGTAGTTGACAATTTTAACCTTCAATTTACTGATTTCATAATCCGATTTGATGGGGTCCTTACATTTATTTAAATATTTCAGAATTTTTTGTTTTTCAATTCAAGCGTTATTTTTTTTTATTAAATTATATGATAATCAATGATTGATTCTAGTTTCTTTTTTTAGCTGATTCTGATAACAAAATACTCTAATTTCAATTATTGATTCTAATTCTAATAAGATAAATAGCAGATTTTTAGTGTCATGTCATCAACCAGCTGTTGATGAATTCTGATAATGTAAACATTAAATATATAATATATTATATATAGATGAGAGTCAATTTAGTCTAAAATTATTGATTAATTAGGAAACCTCCCATTTACTTAAATATATTGAAAATCTGCTATTTTTAGTGTTAAAATGTAAATAACACCATTATAGTTTATGCGAATTGCAAAACTTACCTTTAAACTTTTTTTCTTATTTTTTCTCTCCTTATACTTTGATAAATCTACAAAGTTGACCCTTCTTTAGATAGGTATGTTAAGTGTGATGGAATACTCGTGTGACAACACTTCCTCACCATTTTCATCACTTTGTTCTTCTTCCCCACCATTTCTTTCTTGCGCCACCCCTTATCAGTTACCTTTTTGTTAATGGGAGAAGTGTCGCTTTTAGGTCCAGAATAATTTGGAGTGGGCAATGATATACTCGGTGATTTTACGGCCATAGATTCATTTTTTACGGAGGTGAATAGTAGATTTATAGAGATTGTGTTGGGAAAAGCTAACACAGAGCATAAAATTATCATCTCTAATCTCTCCCTTGCTAGCAACAGTGCTCTCTTGTTCTTCGTTGCTAACTCTCATGTATGAGGACAACGTCCTCAAACTGTTATTAAAAGTCCTAACTCACTTCTAATTTTCTCTTATTTTCCTAACTATCAATTTAATATGTTTTTACGTTTCAAAATTTAGAAAACTTTTTATCTCTGAATTGAGATGTGTTAATGATTTTTGTATTGTCTGTAAACAAGAAGAACAAAAGTGGAAAAGGATATGAATTCGAGTTTTCAAAAAAAAATGAAGAGGTGGGTCAACGTCGGTGATGGTGGAGGCGGAGTTTAGCGGTCTATTGTATAAACAACGGAGGAAAAATTTCTGGAATTCGGTTGGGCTACCGCTATTTTGCTTGACATCAATGGTGGAAGACCTTCCTATGTTTCTCTATGCTTTTTAATAGACATTATAATTAATTGTTGCGATAATTATTCAACTTAATTATATCCCAATTTAGCTAAAAAACCACACTTGTATCTTGCTTGCAAAATTGGAATGGACAGACATCCCAATCATATGGTGAGGGTTACCCTGCCTTTGAACAAAATGAAAACAAGTAGAAATATTTATAACCTGAATTTTCAAATGACCCACGACTGAAATCAAGCTGAAAATGTGCATCTAGAAAGCATGAGATAGTTGCCTATTATTTTATGGGCACTCAACAAAGTGCTGAAATGGTAATAGAGTGTTGCACATGATCCTCACCTGGGTATTCTGTCACATTTAACCATCCTATCTAATAGAATAGTCAACTTTGCAGTTTTATCAAAGTATAAGGAGAAAAAAATATGAAAAAAAGTGTAAGGGTAAGTTTTGAAATTCCCATAAACTACAGGGGTATTATTTACATTTTAGCCTTTTTTTTAAATACTTCCCCTTAATTTGTCTATTATGCATCCCAATAATTTTCTTAATTTACTTATCCATCTTACAAGACAATGAACGCATCTACACATTTATCAAAATATCTTTTATTTTTCTAAACCCTCATATAAATATCATAATTTGTTTGCATTCCTCTTACTTGATTTTGATATTTTATTTTCTTCAAGAACAAGATATTGATTTACAAAGTGATTCTCCTTTGATCTTTTACCATCATTTGTATTGGCCTAAACCTTTGGCCTGAAGATCCTCAAAAAGTTATGAAAAACCAGAAATTCATTCATCGACCCATTTGCAACCAAGTTAATAGTAAATATAGCAATATATTCACTGATATATTGCAATATAAAGGTTACCTGGAAAGCTAGAAACAGATTATTTAAGTCAAAAGAACTATTGGCATCGTAAAGACACCCAGACAACTCCATATGCCAACTGTACTTCATGTTAACATCTGAGCTTAAAGAAACAATGATGCAACGAAAAGAACAGGAGAAGAGAATTACCTCAAACATAGCATCTTTGCTTAAATTTTGATTCTATCCTCATAGTTGAAGTTGAAATTATCGTCAAGCTTCCCCTAGGAATATCCTGAGCTTCCCCTTTCCAACGTATCACAATTAAACATACCTTTACTCGTGTAACTGGCGTCAACATGCAGCAACAGAGCTGTTATGTCTTAACATTATAACAACAGCATCAACTGTTCTTCATTTTCTCTGAAGTCGTAAGATAAAAATTCATGACAAGGTCGTTGCAATGGTAAATTAGGGTATCAAAGAAAGAGAAAAATGAACAATCAAAAGAAAACGGAGAAATTCAGTCAGATTCAAATATTTAAAGGTGGATATATTATAACCATGAACACTATAATAAAACCAGTAGATAGTCCAAAAGTAGCACATACACTCTTGCTGGCACTTAACAAGCATCCAAGAACACTATAGTTCAAAGAGTAACATCTGTAACCTCAGCAGGTGAAGAGCATATGTGTGCTACTCGGTTTGCCACTATATGTAGGGAAATAATCATAATCTTCTGTACAAAATCTGTACCAAATATCGAGAAAACAAAGCCTAAAAGAGATTCGTTAATGTTCAATATCAGATTTCCATTGGTCACTAAGCATATAAAAGGGGAACAGAAATATGATCTCATTAGTGCAACCAAACTTCAATTCAGTTTACTTCCTTTCCATTCCGCTATGAATGAAGTAATACAAAACCTAGCTTATTACATCCAAAACTATGGACTGATTCACACTTAGGCAATTTCAACCGACTTCTTCAGGGCTTGCAGAAGGCTTCTCATGATTCTTGGCTCACCAGGAGGTGACTGGTCTTTTAAAGGTCCATTTATTATGGCACGAAAAATTGGACCAGAGCCGCCACTGGGGGGAAAAACTAAGCAATCTATATACACATTGACCTCAGTTTTCCCATCTCCAATTGTGATAAAACCAAGTCTAGCTCCACCAGGTATCTTGTCTACCTGATCAAGTAAAATAAGAATCGATCTTTTAGGCTAGTTGACTTTGGAGAGGTATTCAGCTTGCTTATGGCATTAACCAGAGACATCCACGGCAAATATTACACTGTAACTAACCTAAGAATAACACCCAACTGATGTAATTCTAAAAGTAAGTCAGTTTTATTTCTTTAGGGGAAAACAGTTTCTTAAATTCTTGCAAATCAAGGCATTAATATGTAATAATTAATCTGTCAATTACAATGCATTATCCAAATTCAAAATTTTGAATCATTGCTGCAATTGGGCCCAGATGGACGCATTAGTTTCACATAGACTACCTAACTCACGGTCTAACACGCATTTGACTAGATATGATTAATTACATAGCATGATATACGGTATGAGGCTGAAGTGATATTGGCAACACATAGAATGTATGACGATACTAAACTGCAAATCAAGTTCCATTTAATTTTACATTAGAAGAATTAATAGCACACCATCTAACAAAAAATTATAATCCAATCCCACATTGACCAAGTGAGATTTAAAATAACTACTGGCTCCAAATTCTATTTCGGTATTGGGAAAGAACCTTCAATGTTAAGTTAGAGCCATTTTCTTCTCTGATATTAGCAGGGCTAGCATTCATCTTGGTATAATCAGCCGTCCTGACTACTGAGCATCCTTATTTACGTAATTAACAGAAATTCAGAAAAACAAAAGACACTCGAATTGACCCACCTTTAATGGCATAGGAAGTGGCAAATTGGCTCCCTGGCAGAGACTGTTCGCCCACTGTTGCAACCGAAGGAAAACATTACTGTAGATAGTTAAGTTCCAGATGCAAAATCAATGAAAAATACTAACATCCAGGATAAGGGTATATTTTGGAGAGCTTTTACAACTACCTAAAATTTCTTTAGAACTTAAGTTACAGTAAAAAAAACTCAAGTAAAATCCATTTGCAGTAGTGAAAATCACACAGTGAGAAGTACTTCATAAATCTTTTTCTTTTTAAAATAATCATCAATTCAACATCCTCACATATAAACCATAAGACAAACGAAAATTTACTTTTGGTTAACATTCCCAGCTCTAACCACAAATCCAGCTAACGTGTTTACTTTTAGATTATAGTGACAAATAAATCTTTGTTAAGTCGATATTCTCGAGTCAGAGCAGAGCTTCAAAAACTTCAAGTACCTGAAAGAGCAAGACCTCGAATCTAGGAATGTTTACGTCTAAAGGCAATTTCATAGTCCCAAGGGAGACTCCATCTTCAGGATCGTCACCGCCGGGCACAATGCCATCGTTTTCCGTGGATAATTTGGCCACTGCGGTCAGACTCCGGTGAACGGAAGCTGAAACTTCGTTAATCTTGAAAATCCTTTTGGCATCCAAACCGAGGAATACCAGCGTACGGGAAGCCACTAAAGGGGAAGAAAGAGGCACATGGGAATTTAAGTATACATTGTGAGTGAGTTGCTTGGTGGCATAGGCCATGGCTTCCAGATGATAGGAGAATAGGAAGAGAAATTGAAGAAAGGAAGGGAGATTCATTGCAACTTCCAAACTCAAACGGATAGTACTTCTGAGGTGGGAATGGCGCCAAGACGCGCGGCCAAACAATTTTTTCCCGTACACCCGGACAGAGATTGTAGAATTTAGGTTCATGATTAACTTTCAAATCAGTAATATTATATATTAAACGTGAAGAGTATATGAGAATGATTTTTAAATAATTTTATACATTTATTATAATATATTATTTAGAATAAGTTTATGATTTATATTTAACATTAAATAATTTGTTATCTTAAGAATTATAATAAATTGAAAGCATGCATTCATTCATATGTTTAATAATTTTGAAAGAATAAAATTTATTAATAAATAAAATTTAAGTTAATTTTAATTTGATAATTTTGAGTGAATTGTAACATATTAATTAAAAAGTTATAAAAAAAACTACACTTCCTATTAATTTGTAAATGTACAGGGATATTGAATTATTGTTGTAAAACTTTGAATAATATATTTTAAAATATAATTTAATTACAACACATTTTAATATTTTATATAGTCACACAAATTGTACTAATAAAAATAATTTTTTTAACAAAACAATTAAGATCAAGTCTAAAATAAGATATGAAATAGATTGTTCACATGTGATAATGTCACATTTTCTTTTAATTTTATAGTACATTTCTATTGTATACTCTTATTTTTTTTCTTAAAATGTGTAATGTTTTCTACAATTTCTATAATACCCCAACCCTTTGTAAATGAGAATTTTCGTAAAATTAATTTAAAAGATAATATGATTTTAAAAAGAGTTTTATTATATAATTTTTAAAACTCACTCACACATATATGTACATACACCCAAAGTCAACCCTAATGGCATTCGCAATATCTCTCCCCATTCACACTCACTCGCGCCATTGTGCATACACCCTAATGTAACTACCCTCATTCTCCATCTTTTTTGTCGAACCCCTCCCCTCTAACTATTCCCTTTTTCTCTAAGCTGATCCCTCCTAGCAAACTGCTTTCAATTCATTTAGCAGCCCTCTCTCCCTAAATTGTCTCACGCAGCTAAGCGAAATCATTTCTTTCTGTTTCATTTTTCACCGTGTTGAGCGTCACCTTGTTGTTGTTCTAAGTCCAGTAAGTCTTCTTCCCTCTCGTTTATCCTCTTCCTCTCTCTCTCTCATTTAATTCACGCCCTCCCTAAATTTCATATGTAATTTCAGTAAAGATTTTCTTCTCCTTGGCTCTTATCTGTGTTTTGTCAACGCCACTGTCACTCTTAATTCGGTAAGCTTATTCTCTCTTTTTTTTTCTCTCTTTTCTCTATAGTTGCTTTTCTCTATCTCGCGTTCACACATGCTCTTTTTATTGGCTCTCTCTCGTCCATGCCCCTCTCTCCATTCCTGTTTCAATTCCATACATCCGCTCGCTTTGCACTCGCAGTAGAAGCTTGGTCCTCATCTCCCTTTCTACCCTCCCTAACTCGATTTTAACAGACCACTGTATTTTCAAAATAATGTTGTTGTAAAATATAATTCCAATGTTTGATTCTGATTAACTAGTTTTGATTGATTCTCAAGTTAATGTTTGTGCATTCAGTAGAGACTTCTCATTCATTCAAGAGATTCGGTTTGGTTAACGTCACCTTATTGATGGCTTTATAATTAAATAGATATTCAATTATTTGATTTAAAAGGGTGTGGTTTTATTATTCATTGAACAATTGAATCAACATTTCATTTATATGTATTACACCAAAGCAATTGATTTGAATTTTGATAAGAATTTCTTACTGTATGGCTAAGTTTATTTTCAAAACAGTGTGCCATTAATTTCAATTCTGATGCGGAGCAACCCGGTCCGTATATGTTTTCCATAACCAGTTGGGTCATAAGAATTTTTTATTTTCATTTTTATGATTTGCTTCAAGCTGGGGTGTGCACGGGGCGGAACGGTTTTTGAGTGTTTTTATCTCGTCTCGTTCGGGACGGGATAATTTTTTTTAGTCATGTCTCGTCCCGTGTAAAGGGGAAATCCTGAACGGGACGGGACGAGAGTTGGAACGGGGTTTTCCCCTTTTTTGGGCTACGTTTTGGGCTTTTTTAAACACTGTCGGGCTGAGTTTGGGATTTTGGGCTCGTTTTCTGGGTTAAATCATATTCTATAAAATATGATATTGTAGCCCTAGCACAATTTTGGGCTTTTGGGGAAAAAAAGATATTTTATATGATATTGTATCAGTAGCACCATTTTTCTGGGTTAAATCAAATATTTGACTACAAATACAACTAAAATTTTAATACAAATACAACTTTTTTTTGACAAAATACTTGGATACAAAATACAACTAAAAATTAAATACTTGAATACATCTAATAGGTTCGGACGGACATGATCCTGAGATAACCACAACCAACGAAGAATACCTTGAAGACAAAAAGAGCAATAGTAGGAGCTTAATTGCATGTCATCTTCAAAACAGGAACAAGAGTAGCAGAATGAATCGATTCAGATGTCAACAATTAAATTTTGAGAAAGTAGCATGCAAAATACATCTCATAATCGATTCAGGTGTCAACAATTAAAATTTGAGAAAGTAGCACGCAGAATACATCTCATAATTCAAAATGTAAAAGAAGTTGGAGAAAGTAGAACCCAATAATTAATAGCTGTCGTCCAATTCCAGATTCAGATGGACAAGATAATGAGAAGACCAATTCAACTCATCCATCCTTAGTCATGGTTCAATCATCAATGTGAAGGTCTTGAAGTGATTTACACTAAAGAAACTAAGAAATAAAACATAAGTTTAATGTAAATAATAAATAAGTAAGTAAATTGTTGAGCTTGAAATAAATAGGTAAAGTTTTATTACCTTTCTTATATTCTTCCTCGTCCTCAATCTCCACCAACAACTTATCGATGGATAATGGTTCAGCACGAAACCAATCACCAAGGTAAATAAGAGTTTTAACTGTTGTAGGAACCAACAAGCTACGAAATAGATCAATCACTCGACCACCAGCACTAAAAGCTGACTCAGAAGCAACGATTGATATGGAATTGCAAATATGTCTCTAGCTATTCGTGCTAAAACATGATATTTCGTAGCATTTACCTTCCACCAAGCCAATAAATCAAAGTTCTTATGTTGTTTTTCAGGAGTTGACATTAAATATTGATCAACTTCTGTCTTGTTATCTAAAATTTCTTACAAAAATGAATGTTCAGTCTAATTAGATCTAAGATCAAAAAAATTTGTCTGGCTACCTGAACTTTTAGAAGTTTTATTTTTTTTAATTGAACTTCAACTTCTTGACTTGTACCCTCGTCGTCACCCTTGTACTCATCATATAATATTCTCAAAAGATCATCAAGTTTCACTGACAAATTCTTCGAAATTTCATTATCATACATATAATGAAAACAACTAAAGTACAACTACTATCTCCAATTCCCTTAGTGTTCGGTTTTACTACCAAGGTTTTCTGCTTAGAATCCACAAACCTATCAGGATTTTTCTTACATCTATCCAAATGGTTATTCATACCAGATGCACCATAAATTTTAGACCCACATTTTATCAACGTACCACAATAATTATATTTAGCTTTATCATCCTTCTTATTCGTACCTTTGACGAGAGAAAAGTGATTCCAGGCTCTAAATTGCCTTCCCTTACGCGCAACCTCAGGTTCAATATCCTTATCTTGCATTTGTATGTCCTCGTGCTCAACCTCATCATTCTCGGATGCTTCTGATTGAACTTCATTTTCAAGCAGCCCAGACATCTATTTGAATATGTCAACAATTAAAATTTGAAAAAGTAAACATTCATAAAACTTAATGACATGATATCTACCTCTAAAATAAAGGATATAGCTAACAGTCTGACAATGCTTAACAGATCTAAGCTCTATTTTATTTTTTGGTAAGTAGATCTAAGTTCTATTTTCAAAGTTCGTGAGATTGGCTAAGTTCTTCATTTGTAGGTAAATCAATTCTATGAAAAGATTTTATTACAGAATAGGTCCCAGAATCTACAAAAGTTTTTGCAGATAAAAATACAAGGAACTTCCCATCTAGGCTGATAAGAAAATATCGTCAGTTTGTAAGTCTCAGAATCTACAGAAGTTCTATTTTCAACAAAAGAAGTAGAAGCACCGAAGCGGGGGAGGAAATAACAGATCTATGTTTCTAAGTTTGAAATCTTAAATTACCTTCAAAGAGATAGAGAAAGGGACGAGCTCGAGCTCGATCTGAGAGAAAGGCAGTGAGAGACAAGGGAGACGAGTGCTTCGACGTAGACGATGGAAACTTTGAGCTGGGGAATCTTTATAAAGGGAGACGAGGGAGATGGCGGTCAAGTCGAGAGGGAGACGGTGGTGAACTCGTGAGGGAGATGGCGGTGAAACTCTCGAGGGAGACGGCAACGAACTCGCGAGGGAGACTGGAGAAAGAGGTCGCGGGGGAGAGAGATACTAAGATAGGGTCAGGGTTGGAAAATGTCAAAATGTAATATATATATATATATATATATAAGGAATGGACGAGACAAAGTCGAGACAGGGGATTTTGTCCCGTGTCCCGTCCTGTCCCGAAAGGGATAGGAATTTTTTGTCTTGTCCCGTCCCAAACGGGATATGAATTTTTTATCTCATCCCATCCCGCTCTGTTCGGGATGATTTTACGGGACGAGACGATTTTTTGGGACACTTGCACATCCCTAGCTTCAAGACTTGAGAAAACATTTTATGTTAAAATCAATTATTCAAGTAGTTTATTTTATTTTATGTTCTTCTACAGATTATGATGATGGAAAAACTTCATGAATTATGGATTTCAAGTTTTAACTTTATTTCAGAGTTAAATTATGTTTTATCGAGATTTTATTGATTATGCATTTAAGATACTTTATCACTTCCGTTATTTAATGATTAAGAATCTGATTATGGGTAAGTTTAATGCTTCCGTTATTTAAGGTCAAGGTTTTTCTAATGGACAGATTTTCAATTTGAAAATTTTCTCAGAATTAGGGTTTCAATTGAATTGCGGATTTTTTGAATAAGTGAAATTACACGTATGTTAACCCTCGGGGATTGGGGCATTACAATTTTGTTGAATAATAATGTATCAACAAATAAAAATAATATCAATATATAACATTGTCTTGGTTTTACTAACATAAATTAGAAAAATAATATGAGGATAAATGCATATCTTTTTAATTCACATAAACAAACAAGATTATAAGTAATAATCATAGTTACCAATATAATATATTCAAATACACGTGCATCACATATATGTATTGACTAGTTTTAATCAAATTTGTAAATAAGATAAAATTAGTCTTCTATTCGATGCCTTATTTCTAAGGTTCAAATTTTTTTTCGTTAGACTTTTAACTAGGGGTGCTCACTATTTGGTTCGTCAGTTATTTGAGGAAAAATCAAACCGACCCGAAATTTTTTCTTCGCTCATTTCACGAACCAAATCAAACCGTGAACGACATATGAATTGAAACTGAATCTAATCGAAAGATTAGGCTAGGTTTCACGGTTCAGCAATGTTGAAAAAAAATATTTCGTAGACAAGCAAATTGCACAGAATCAAAGAACTCCCAGTAAAACTACAAATTCTCCAAAATTCACATTGAATAGAACTAAATTGCAAACAAATCAAATCAACTACAAACCTTAATCTAAAACATTAGGGTTACAGATTCGCCAAAACAAAATCAGTAAAAGTTTTACTGTAAACTAAGAACCCTATAATTATAATCTCTAAAACTAAAAATTAAGAGAATAAAAAAACCAGATCTACTCAGATCTGAGTAGAAAATAAGAACCCTAACATTTAAATCTCTAAAATTAAAAATTAGGGTAATAAAAAATCAGATCTACTCAGGATTTAAGTAGATCTGATCAGATCTAAGCTCAAATCTGAGTAGATCTCAGTCGCCACGAGAGATAGAGACATTGAGCTCCATTGCGAGAGAGAGAGGGGAACCGCAAGTAGAGAGAAGGCAGAGTGAGGGAAGACCAAACGAGAGAAGATGGTTGCGAGTGGAGGAGAGGATGGCTGCAAGAGAAGGAGATGGTTGCGACTGCGTGACGAGGACAAGATGGTTGTTGTGCTGAGGGTGGAGCAGCTGAGGAGAAGCTTAGGCTTTGTAGTTTTTTAAGAAGAGAAAGAGAGGGGAGGAGAGAGAACGAAGATGTGAGGGAGGGAGGCAGACGTGACTCTTTTGGGGTTATGTATGTGTAGTTTAGTAGATATATATAATATATATATA
>QANY01006636.1:103752-263731 GCA_003255025.1 Datisca glomerata
ATATAGTATCTATTTTTTTATTTTTATGTCGGTATGGTTCAATTCGGCTCTATTCGAAATCATATTTTTTCGAACCGAACCGAATTTACAATTATGTAAGAATATCGAACCGAACCAACCATTTTCGGTTCAGTAGCAATTTTTCACCCCTACGTTTAACAATTGAAAAACTCTGCCACTAATAGTAATACTCCATAATGTCTAACACGACAAATTTTGGAGAAAATTTATGTAAGTAAAGACAATGATCGGTTTTGCTTATTTCCAAAGTTTTAGAGTATAAAGTTATTCGTTTGAAAGTTTACGTGTGTAAATTATTAATGGCTCAAAGTTGAATTTAAGGGATGTTTGGTAAAAGATTTGCGAGTAAATGATTTTTAGAATAAGATTGCTAGAATATAATTATAGAAAATTATATGTCTAGAATGTTAATATTATTTTGTTTGTTACACTTGAGAATGTTATGATTTAATTATAAGAATGCTCAATTTCATTGTTTGTTTTGATGGAATGTGGAATGAAGTGTTATAAGTATAATTATAAATTTTTAATTTTACCCTTTAATTGAAATATGTTTATGCATAACTTGTTAATTAATAAATTTTTACATTATTTATTATTTAGTTTATAATAGGATAAAATATAATTGTTAATTTATTTCTTTGGTAAAGTAATTTTTTTATTTCTTTTCTATTTATTCAATTTACTTACATGCTAATTTTAATGGTTAATTGTTATTGTATCATATTTGTTACATTGTAAATTTACCTAAATTTATTGAGGATAAAATAATTAATTAATAAGGTACAAAGAAAATAATAAAAAATGATTACAACTGAGAAAATATAAAAATAAAATAAAAAATAAATTAAATAGTGAGAATGTTAAATTAGTTTATTTCTTTTAATGAAATGTGTGAGAGAATATTATAAAAATTTATCAATTTACAATTTTACCCTTACCCTAGAACTAATTTATAATGCTAAAATTAAAAAAAAAAAATCATCTATCTAAGAGATCGTAAACACATAATTTATCATACTCATATTCTTATTGGTATTTCAAAAATAAAAATTATAGCCATTTTGGGTAATTAGTAAACAAATTTTAATCGATCACATTAAAAATATATTTTAATTATCCAATTATCCATTATTTAGCATGTATATAAAAGATGATGTGGGGGACTGATGGAGATTAGTTTGAAAAAATCATAAGAAAGAATTTATGGGAGATGTCGGGCATGCAGATACCCCTCTATTTTGGAGGTATCAAGATACATTTGAATGAGAGTCTCTTTGTATTTTGGGTATCCAACAATTTTACAACTTGTGATACCAAACAAGAAGATCTTTAAACTTTACTAACATTTCAGACATTTGAGATAAGATACCCCTATACCAAATCACCCTTTAGATCTTTTTGTTCCAACTTCCAACTATAGATTTTTACAAGTTACTAATTTTACGAGATTTAGGACATATTATGTCTCGACGGGCAAAGCCAAAGTTTTGTTTTAGTGGAGTCACCTTTTTTGTGATATAATTTAATATTCTAATATATATTTATACTCGCACACATACATGTATTAGCATAAAAAGATAAGAATAAAACTGTCCACCTAACACGATTTTGTTTGGAACCATAAGAAGATTAGTTTAAAAAAGAAGTGGAAGAAAGTTGTGAATCTCGCAATTCGTTGGTTCTATTGAAAATTCTATCCATTTTAGCACAACTAAGATTCATAAATATTGCAATCACAAATCAAGTTTTAATCACAAAAGGTATTCTAAAAAATAATCCTATCAATTATCAGATTTCAACCACAATATATTCATATATTCATATTTGAGAAAGAGAGAGTGAATGACCTTGTTGCCCCCGGGACTAGGGGATATCTCAGATTATAAAATCGGTGAAGAGGGTAAGAGAATTAAATTCAGGGTTTTAAGCAAAATGATTAAAACTAACAAAATTGGTGTTTGTTAGGGACTAGGAATATCTCAAATGATAAAATGGGTGAAGTAGGTAAGAGGATTGAATTAGGGATTTTAAATAAAAAAAGATGAAACTAAAAAAACAATGAACGTAGGATGACTAAAAAATAATTAAATTAGTTTTAATTTAATATTTTTCATCGCTTAATTTAGGGCGACTCGGTTGGTTACTTGGTATCCATTAAACATCATTTACGGACCGACGCGTTCGAAACTTTTTGGGTTCATCCTGAAAGGACGTTGCCTAATCAATGGGACGTTCATCCGTCCCATCCCCGAATAAAAACTCAAATTATGTCATATCTCATGGGATCAGAACTCGGGATGGGCTCAAGATGAGTCTTGATATTGGATGAAGATGTGTTACAGCGCAACAACATTGCCCACACTGCTCAGCAATGTTGTTGGTCAACACTAAGTAAATTTTTTTTTAAATTTAATATATTTTAAGAAAATAAATTTTAATGGGTTTTCATCAGAAATAGGCCAAATCAAAATAACAAACATAAAAAAATAGTCTAGTTGTAAATATCATAAAAAATAGACACTAAACTCTTAAGTCAACATTCTCCAGCCCATGTGCTGCCACTTAGCCCGAACTCCCCCTTCCCTCTCTAACTTCCCACCTCCCATCCCACTTTCCTCCCCTTTCTCACACTCCTCTCAACCAGCCAGCCTATTTTCCTCCCCATCCAACCCACCCCTCTCATCCTAAATCACTAATTCATTCGCTCTTTCTCCATTTATATCATTTTCTCTAACAATATAATTATTCAATTGATTAATTATTATTTTAGTTAGTTAAATTAATCAATTTAATTAATTCATTAATTCATTTAATAAATCAATTAATATTTTAGTTAATTAACAGATCTAAGTGAGTATACCACTTACCACGATCGTCTCACATAATAATATCAAACCAATCCTATAACGAAGAACATGTGTATGTGTCTCTCATTGTATGAGACTATGAGTATGTTTGTATGAATTTCATGTTAATAAAATTTAAGATTTCAAGAAACGATCATATAATTATATTTATTATACAATATATTATATTAGATAGAATAAATAATGAAAAAATACAATCTAATATTCTTGTTATCACAAAACCTAACTAACGTGCACTATACTAATTAANATATTTTAAAAACCATAAATTTTATAAGAAAATAAATAGTCAATATAACATATATTGTATATATTATGTACAACATATGTAATTTTTACAGTATATATAAATATACCATATACATCTAGTTTCTGTAACTTTTTTTGCCGAACTTTTTTGTTTAGCGTCAAAATTATTTTTCGATTAACGCACCACCTTTTTAAGCAATTAGTTTTGATGTTTTTCAAAAAATAGCCTAATTATCATCAATACTAAAATTTTAAAGCTAATACATTTATAAGACCCTAAATATGGGCCGAAGCATGGGATTGCATGACGGGATTGGACATGCTGGGATGGGTTTGGGCGGACACAAATCTAGGCCTGGCTAAAAAATTCCATCCCAAATCTTGGCCCCTACGGGTTAGGGACAAAACAAAAATCCCAAATTTTGGGTTAGAGACGGCATTAGTCCAATCAGGACCGGGCAGGATTTCAGGTTCGGTATTAATATTCAAGTTGTACTTGTTTACTATCGTTACGAGAATACTTATAACTCATTGGTTAGTTTAGGTGTCATACGGATAAAAATATTTATAGTTAAATAATTAATAAATTCTATCTATCAAATTTGTCGTCACAAGTATTAATAATTAATTACAATTTATTCCGCTATAAAATTATAATTGAACTCCGTTCGTATTTCATATCATTCGATGTAATTATTCTCGACCGATTATTCATTATGTGTTGCTCGTCCATAATATAACACCGTGTATAATTAGATAAAGTATTATCTAACTAATATATACACGTTTTGTTCCTCTAGTTTCAAATTTTGTTCTACTGATCAACTATGATAAATTTCATACTTGATGGTTCAAGTAAAATTATCAAATCTCTAATTTAACCATAAGAGATATCAAGTACTTAGATTGCTACGATTACATAAACATATTATGTCAAGAGGTACTATATCACTATTTAAAAATGTTTATGGACTCAACTATTGAAAATATATGCATCCTCACTATCGTACAAAGCATTCATCCAAGTTACAATTAACTCATAAAATCTCAACCATAGTAAGTCAAAACAACTGAACCATTAAATATGAGTTCATAACTCTCTCAAGATTTGATTTTCTAAAAATAGTACTTTTATTGAAAATCAAACTCATTGGTCTATTAGATACATTCCAAATGCACTAGCACATTAATCCAATACTCCAACTAATGACCAAGATATATTACTCTACATAATATAGTTAAATGTACTACAATATATCTTAGTAAAGTGTTCAACTCCACTAGACTGTGAATGACAAATGTTTTTAAGTTAGAAAAAATTCTTGATTAAATATCATGTTTTCATGAACTAAACTTTATATGACATATAAAATAAGTACAATTATATTTGTGAAGCTTTATACAAGAATATATCCCACATGATATAAGTATTAACCATCTCTTGTCAAATATAATAGACCCCAGCGCCTGAGGATAGTAAAATTACTGGTCGCACGTCACCTAAAATAAAGCTAAAGCTAAGAACCAATCAAATGAAAGAGAAGGGATGGTCAACAGGGCAAGGCTATCACGAGAGTTAGATGGAGTGCGATGAACCATATTGCGTCAGGACTCAATCAAGGAAGCGAATCTCCTTGTTTTACATCTTTCCATGTTTCATGGCTAATATAAGTTAGGAGAATCATATCTTATGCAACGGAAAGATGCACCTTGTTTCGTATATAACAGGAGATGTGATATTCAATAAATTTAAACCGTTAGTTCAAATTTGCATGACTCATATTTATAAAAAAATTCTCATATTCAACAAAAACAAAACAGGAGGCGATCTTGATCATATCTAATTAACTATTTTGGAATTGTTGCTGAGCATAAACAGTTACATGCGTGCTTCTGATTGCATGCTCCCTGGTTTTGAATTGTAGAAGCCAACTAAAGCATCAAAGAACAGATCTATGCAACAATTTCTAATCTATCAAGGAGAGTGGCATTACCAACAAAAATACAAATTCATTCTAAAAGCAGATTAAAGATGGATCAAATCAAATCTTTGTACTATTTCAGGGTATATTTGAAGGGAAAAATGAGAACGATTGCTCAAGTGTACTACATATAAAAACTTGAAAGTTTTGTCTGTGGTTAAGGCTTAAGCTCAGGTTTTCATGTGGCCTATTAACAAGTATACAAAAGATATTTTGGTACAACCTTCGAACGGCGCAAAAACCTCTACTAAGCCCAGATTTTTACCATGCAAGTGAACGATATATCACTTTCTTCTTCGTATTCGTATTCAATCATTACGAGGGAGAACAAGCTTCCAGCTTTGGAAGAAGACTCCGCCAAGCGTCAGCAATACCATTTGCCAGACGAGCTTGCCCTTTCGCAAATTCATGGAAAGCATGTCCCATGTCTAAGGTTTTCTGCACCTGAAATCGCACAATCTCTTCGTTCATCAGTCTTACAATAGTCTCAAATCTTCTTGTCGCTTCTTCACTCTCCGCCTTCAACTGCATAACAAAACCAATTCTCCGGTCAATATAATAATCTTCTCAAACTGCACCACTGATATATAAATGCTATGTTTCGGAGTATTTGAAATATGTAGAGAAAAATAGTTATATAATTGAGGTTTTACTATATCCACAACTTCATTCATTTTTCCTCTAATTCCGCTTGCTTTTCCTCTCATTTTTCATTCCCTCCTACCTTCCAAGGTCCAAACATAACGCAAGTGAATTACCTCCTTGTACTCGGTCTCAGCTTCTCCTACTTTATCAGATCTTGTTAGCATGAGTTTGTCCCTACAACCCATAAGTTAACCAGTATGAATAATAAAAGTAACAAAAATAGAATAGGGAATGGGTGTGGACAGTAGGAACTTGACAAGTGGGAAGTAAACAAAATTCGAACCAATCTGCGCCTTATATCACTTATTACAAGCTCTTTGATGCAGTAGAAATAAGTGGTACAAAAATAACAATTTTATTTAATGCATGAAAAAGACCGAATGAATTCAGCAACTTTTTTATAACGGAGAGACCACCCAAGTTTATAACCTAAATATCATCCAGCATTATACCGTCAGTAGTAACTGAAAAGAGAGAAGAAAAGAAAGAATAAGTATAGCTCAGGGAGATATTATGTGATAGATGTTCATCTAAGAACACAGAACCGCAATAAGATTCCCCTATGGCGAAAGACATCGATGAGAGGCTTTTGATGCATTTCATTGATACGTACGTATAGCAGCAAGAAAATTAGGGCACATAATCACCCAGCTCATGCTTAAACTCGTAATGAGTTTTTCTTGAAGACATCGTGATTCAATGAATTTATAATAAAAAATCACATGTAATTTTCTGAGATAAAGAAAAGACCAGTAAAATAACAGAATTGTCATAAGTTAATACTGAAACATAGATCAGATCCATACAGGTTTATCTCCTTCAACTTCATCGTCTCAGCAAGTTCACATTGTTGCCTAAAGGCATTAGCTCTCTCTGCTATGGTGGCCTGGTTTTAGACAGAAGAATAATCAGATTCTGTAACAGAGTAAGAACAAGGAAGAAACTAGGGAAAAATGTTCCTATGAATTACAACCTTTAGAAGATTTTCCCACATTTTAAACTGTTGTGACACAAGATATTTAAGTGAAAAAATGGGAGTTGTGCTAATTACGAAAGACATTACGCCATTGTAGAATAGATAGTGAAGATTTGTTTCAACAATCAACACTACACTAACTCACCTTAATAGATTGCACTGCACGGACATAATCTTTCAACGGTTCCTCAAAATTCATCAGGAGTTGCTGGGCCTAACAATTCATGCAAATACCATATCACTATAACTCTAACACATTAAATTCTTTGATCCTATGGTACGACACTGAATAAACTAGTACGTGTAGGTACCAAATAGAAAGGCCCAAGATGAACCGCTATTTGAAAATTGAGATTTATTTGAAAATCGGGATTTAACTAAATGCTACCTCCTTTTGCAGCTTGGCTGATAATATTTCTGACTTTCCCCCAAGCTCAGAAAATGCCTTCCCAACAGCATTTGCTTCACAGTCACCAAGAAGTTTAGCAGCCTTCCCAAAGTCTGACAAAGCTTGTCCCAACTCTGTGAAAGAGACATAAACATATATAATGCAGTTAGAATCACTCACAACGGGTGATGGATAGAAGTGAACTACAGAAATTCAATTAATACTAAAATGACAAGTTGACAACTAAATCTTATACCCTACAGGATCCTGGAGTTACCTCTGTGTCTCTTCACAAGACGATATGCATGCCTCTGGGCTTCAGCTAAGTGACTCTCGAGCTCAAAAATGTAGTGTTTTAGACTCTCGTATTCAGGGTTTGACTCTTCCACTGGCTTTTCCTTCCCAAGTACAATGTCACTCACTTTAGACTGTACATCCTGTCACATAAAGAGAAAGTTACGACTAGTTACTGATAAAAAGCAGCTACAGGTCTTACGACTAGATCAGATTGTCTCCCTAGATAGAAGGAATGTCAATTAACTAGAGCATTTAGTCCAAAAGTCAGCAAACACATAAGCCCAGCCAACTCAATGCTAGTAAAGAGAAAAGAGAGGATGCCTCGGTCCATCTTCTTAATTCACAGAAAAGAGGTCTCAATAAATTTGCACAAACATCTAGGTTGAAGCATCCTCGTACTGTAACAAACACCTATCCTGGTATCACTTAAAAGAGAACATGTGGAGAGTACCAGTAATAAACCCTTAAACTTAACATGAGAAGAAAATTATCAAGAATATTGAACCTATTACAGAAAAAAAACTTTGCACGAGAAGAAACTCTCCTGTAATTTATAGTCAACACCTCCTAGCTTCCTTAAGACAAAATACATTCACCACACTGATAAAAAGATGTAAGATAGTCACCATCAAGTGTTCCATTTAATAACCATCCTGCAATCACGCAGAGTTCATCTTACCTTAAAGATTTGCATCAGATCAGCTGGCTTCTTCATAAAAATACCAGTCTCTTGAGACCTCAACCTTTCCATAGTCTGAACAACAGTAAAATGTCAATAGATGGGATTTTCTATTTCATAAGTGCAGCATGCATAATAGTTGGATTTATCAGTGCACTTGAAAGATTGTATCTTTCCTTAGAAGGAAATGTCCCGTGGAAATGACAAAATAAAAACAAAAAACATAAGATACTAAAGACTTCCACATTCATTCATCCAACTTTTTCAACACAATCGAACAATGAGAAATTCCACAGATTCTAGATAAAATTTATCCAATTTACAGCACAAGCCTGTTTAATCTACTGATTTTCTCTTTCTTAAAAAATCTGTCATAATTGTACGCTTTCAATTTCCAAAGAAGGGAATTGAGATAAAAGATTAATTTATTAACGATTGATCTACTGTTTCGACAAAGTTTCTAATTCTTTTGTAAACCTTTGTAAAGATTGGATCTTTTCTCGAGATCCGTCGATTGAGACAAAGTTTTTTTTATTATTGGTCTCTTCCCCCTTGATTCTTTTGTAAATTTTGTATATCCCTTGAGGTTTTCTTCTTGTTAATATAATCCTCATAAAAAAACGACTTTCAGATAGCAAAAAAGAATGGAGGTGTATGACAGAACGCATCAAAGCCATAACAACCTCTTCGTTTGCCTCTAAAAAGGTTCTGAGATCCTCACTCTGCTGAAGCTCATGATGAGAAGCTATCCGATTAACAAATGTATCTAGTGCCTGACGCCTCATTTCAATGAATTCAGCACTGAAACGAAATTTTTCTACACGATAAAGACTAGAGTTAGTCCATGACAAAGCCAGAAACACCTTAAAAACATAATTCTACAGCATATTTTGTATGATGTTAGAAGGCCACAAACAACAAATGCCACTGAACCACACGAAGAAAGGTGTCAACATGCGAGGGATTTCTGATATTTCACCATATCCTGAGATATTAAGGAAATGATACAAAAATTCCCCTTCATCTAGTGCTAAATAACTCTCTGTATAGCTTGGATATCATCTCATATGGATTTTCTCAACAAATGTCATCAGGCACATATACCATAAATATAGAATGTGTCTCAGAAATCCACTCCAAAGATTTATCAAAACAGAAACAGATAGCTGATCTAATCCACAGGCCATATTAAGGGGGATAAAAGTCCATACCAATAAGTAATGAACAATCAAGCATTTATGATAAGGCATATAAGCAACATATAGAAAATAGCAATAGGCTCCAGAAAGATGAACAACTGCAACATGGTCAATAATTTATAGTTTTAACCAACTCCTTACCAACTGCATTCTTCTCTGGCAGGGGAGGAATAAAAATGCCTTTGTAGTTCTCAAAGAGACGATCATATAACCAAACAAAATCACTATACCGTCGAATAACAATTTTCTCTGGTCCCTGGTATTCAGGTAAATTTGTCTGCCAAAACCAAAAACAATATGGTTCAGAAATCATATGTTCACTAATCATGTAAGTTGCAATGTCGTTAAAAAGTTTAACATTTCAGCATGGAGCTTTAAAGCTAATAAAATGGTAACTATAAAAAGAGGAATTATCCAAAAATAGGCAAGAAGACAGAAATTTGTACAACAAAAAATCATCAGACAGTAATGCCAAGAATAAGTTTGTTTAGCTGTTCACAAATGCATCAAATATGCACTCCGATATCTACCAATCTTAAATTTTCCGAAAAGACATGGCTAACTATCCAAGGCAATACACGACACCACTGAAAATAACCATCTTAATCAAGAGAATTGTTAGTCGAAACAATTCAAATCACAGCCAAACTTTTCAAGATGCAAACTTGTTAATTACCCTGGTGATGACGCGGTAGGAGATATAGGCCTGGACGCCATTGCCCAATTTGACTGGATCAGTCACCGAGACAGATAGATAAGGTTGCGAAGATGGAGATCTAGGGCTATGAGACGACCCCGATGCACTCCTCTGCTGCTCCATGCGTTAGCAGTTCACAGAAGATTGAAATTAAAACTCGGAAGGAAATTTCGTAATTGAAGTGACAGTGATGACTTTTCTGGAGAAGCACAAGAAGAAGATTAAAGAGCGAAGGACACAGCAAGCTTTCAGAAGGGAAGAATACCGCAACAAACATCCATCTTCATCTTTCAACTAAATAACGATTTCCTCTTTTTTTTTTTCTTCTGAGATATCACAGCTGACGACTTCTTATTCAACTGAAAAAAATGAGAGTTTTCCATTTCGTTAACTAGTTTTTTATGTTTTTTTATAATGACAGATTTAACGAAAACACAAATCTTCTAATTTTAATCCATTTCGATTTTTTATCATTATCATTCATTCACAACCAAGGTGAAATTTTTTATATTAAACCAGACTCAACTAAATCGAATCAAATAAAAAATGATCTGGTCACTCGATTCTTTAAGAGAATTTAGATCGGTAAAATTAAATAATTGAAACTTGATTTTATTTTTAATCAACCGAACAGAACTGAAACTTTAGTTTTCTATCAGTTTTAGTTTTCTATCATTTTTAGTTTTTATTATATAGTGCCATATCATACTGAACTGAACCGATCTAAAATAAATTGAAACCTTAGTAATTTCATTGAACTTTTTTTTAAACTTTTTTTTTTAATTTTCCTAAAAATTAAAAAAAAAAGTTCTCTTACAATCATCCGACTGTTGAAATACATAATATTTGTTGTAGATTACATAATAAGAAACATAACAAAATTCTTGTTTCATTAAAAAGTTAATATTTTTTAAGTCTATATTATAATTAACGTAGAATACATCAAATATTAAGTAGTTCTCTTACTCATAACACACATTTTATATATTTTTTCATTTGAATAAATTGAATTACATTAAGTTGGATCATGCTTGCATAAATAATATGTTGTTTATAAAAATTGAATAATTTAATTTCATAAGATTGGTAGATACAACTCATCTATAAATTTGCAAATATAATTAATTGCATAAAGTAATTAACCAATAAATTACATTGCATAATAAAGTATAGATAATACATGTATGATAAATGACTTATAACTTACATCACAACACATAAGTTTAAATAAAATACAAAGTATGATTTTTTTAATATCATATAAATTTCATCATATTAATAATACTTTAATAGTATGTAAACATAAACTTTATACTAGCTTTAAAAAATAAAGAAATTAAAACAATTACGACTTATTATATATTATGTCACAAGTCTGTGTGCTTTTTTCATTTTTTTCTTTTTTTAATGACATGAATTGGGTTTTTGTGAAAATATAGTTTGGATTGTTTTATTATACAAAACTATGTTTTATTATTTTTAAGAAAATAGAAATGTAATAATAATTAACTAAAAGATAATTATAAAAATACATGCAACTTTTTCGTCTGTGTGCAAATTAACGTATATTTGACCCACTCTGGAATCGAGCGCCACAATGTCCAAAATCAGTCACCAACCATAGAAGTGTTTAAAATTGTCCTAAACGGATTGAATTGAACAAAAAATGATCAGTTCAATTGGTTCTTTATATGTATTTTGGTTCAGAAAAATAAGAAAAATGAAGTTTCGGTTCGGTTCATAATTTTGATGGCTTTCAACCGAACTGAAACATTAAATTTATATTATTTTTTATTTTTATAATAATTTCATATAAAACGAACCGAATCGAAACAAAATTTTGATTTTATATTTTCTTTTCAATAATATCATTAGAAAATGATTTGTAATTAATAATACCCAACCGACAGTCTGTTTTGTCTACTTTCTCCACCCCCTCTACCAAAATGATCAAAAAGGAAGGCGAGCTTGCTTCTTATTCTCGTCTTCGATCTCTTCCCCTGCTCGTTGTCACCTATGTTGAAGAAAGGTTTGGAACTCTGTAGAGAATGAAGAGGGGCCAAGCATCTTCCTCTCAACAGTGCTTCTTGAGGCTCCATTCCCCCCCCTAAATTAGTAAGGCCCCGTTAGCCTGGGTGAAGATGGGGACCAAAACTCACGGTTCGGCTCTTTTGACAAGGACTGTTTGATTTTCATTAAAAAAATCGACCGAACCGAACCGTGAGCACCCCTGATTAACCACCTGACTGAGGCCAACTTCCTTTCCATGTTATGTTTGCATTTAATATTTATTTTGTGTTTCATCATTTCTCGTTATTATGGTCCCGTTGACTCAGCTTATGACTTATATTTTAAATAAGTAAATAATTTATTTTTAAGAAGGCATTTGACACAGTTTATTGAAATAAGCTAGTAGTTTATTTAAGCTAAAAACTAATAAGCTTTAAGCTAAATTAATTTAGCTTTTTAACTTAAAATTCTTTTAATTTTTTCTCATATTTAAAATTACCCCTATCTTTTTTAAAAATTACACAAATATACATCTCTTCTTCAAGACAGGTCTATGAAATGAGAAGGAAACTGTGCTTCTTTGAACTAGAGTGGTGGCGCCAGGTCGAGGGAACGAGTCGGGAGCACATGACGGGTCGAGGATTCGAGTCAGGTCGGATGGGGGAGTCGAGTTCGGGTGGGACACAAGTTAGGACGGGTAACAAGTCAGGGAGTCGGGTCAGGAATACAGGTCGAGTCGGGGGACATGGGTCAGGTCACATATTGGGGAGTCAGGTTTAGGTAAGACACGGATCGGGGCGGGGGACATGAGGCCAGGAGTTTGGGTCGGGGTTACGAGTTTACCCAATGAGTGGTCGACGTACATGGGTCGAGCGGGACATGGATCGGGGAGTTGGATCAAGGGAGCGAGTCGAGGTCACATATTGGGGAGTCGAGTTGGATCAAGTTGGGAAATCAAGTTCAGATGGGGATGGGTCGGGGACGAGCCATGGGTCGGGATGGGTCGGGGGCGAGCCACAAATCGGGTGGGTCGGGGGCATGAGGTCAGGAGTTCGAATCGAGGCCACGGGTCGGGTCCGGAAGTAGGGTTGGATCAGGGAGCTTGGGGCCGGTGGGACATGGGGCTGGGGTCGGGTAGGGATGGGTTATGAGTCGGGTTGAGATCACAGGTCAGAGAGTCGGGTCAGGTTGAGGAATGTCCAACAGTAGACACTCCTCTTCCTAATTTTTTAACGTTTTACAAAGAATACAACTTAACTTGACATTATCCCTTGAAGGAGGATGACAATATGGATTAACGTAGTTGGTTAAGCTCTCATACTCATACCTTAGATGTCGTGGTTTTTAATCATATCATCATTCTCCTTATAATTTGTAATGTAACTTTGATAAAAAAATCCTTTGAAGGAGGATGCCATTCACTAGTAGAAAAAATTGAAATTAAAATTTTTCTGAGGGTTCTCTTCTCTTAATTAAAAATGAAAACATCACCAAACATTTTCATTCCACTTACGATTGTACTACAAATGACCCACTAAATTTTTATATTAATGATTGAGATATGTTTTATTAAGGATCGATGGATGTCGATAACAACCAAAATAATGAGCAGACTACACGAATAATCATTACGCGTTGCGCCAAAATGGAGGAAGATGCGTTTTTGGACATACATAATGATATAGTTGCAGGAGGCTTTGTTGTGATAATAGTTCTTTTATATCTGACACTCTAACACTTATTGAAAAAAGTCTGAATAAAATGTATCCAATTTTGGGCTAAAGGCTAGCTCATAGATTGAGTTCAAATTAAAAAAAATGATAAAAAATGCATGGAGTCGTTCTCTATTAGAGATGAATTTATGCTTCTTTTTTGTACTCATTTTGTGAGATATTTAATTTTGTTACATGGCGAACATGCTGCTTTAATGTGGTGATCTTTTATGATGCATTGGTGCGTTATGAATTGAGGTGGCAAGCAGGTCGGCTCGCCCCACGAACTGTGTGAACCGATCCGTTATAACCCGAACCTGCCAGGGCTGGTCCAGTTAAGGCCCTGCGGGCCAGATCTGAGCCTTCACGAGCCTTGTCTTCAAGGCCTATAGCCCGACCCGGATGCTAGACCCAGCGCAGACTGGTCCGTGAGGCCCGACGGGCTTGAGTTGGGCCGACCCGTGAATCCACTTTTTTATCTAAAAAATTGAACAAGACAACCTTCGTTAATATATTGTTTAAAATATATTCTTATTGTATTTAACATATTTTATCGAAACTTCATATAATATACGTTTGAGATAAATGTATTTAATTAAATAAAAAATAATATTTTTTATTTACATGAATATTTTATTCAATGAAAAATAGGATTCAAGAAAATTTTAAAAAATAGTGGTTTAATTAATATTCCTAATATATATTGTTGTTTTATGAACATGAATTATAAATTAGTTATTAATTATTTATTATATTTTTAAATTTTACGTGAATAAATATATTACTAGTTTATGAATTTAATATATAAAATAATTATTTTACTTATTATTACAAATTTTTCTATTGAGACTTTAAAGTAATAAAATAAAATATTTATAAGAAAGTAACATAACTTCCATATAGTTTAATAGTAATCCATAGATTCAACTCTCCCCATCTGCATATTTTAGAATAAATCACATTAAAAGGAGAGAAAACGAGCCAGTCTGGTTGCCTATGACCCGACCCAAAACGCCAGAGGCCCGATCTGTGTATACACGGACCAGCTCAGCAATTCATTTCAGACCGTCCTGTAATTCAAATGACCTGATCTGGAACTAGCCCATGAATCGGTTCAAAGGGCCCGAGTCGGCTTGTGAACCGCCCAGGCCGAGAATTACTGGCCCGGCCCGACCCAGTTGCCACCTCTAATTATGAACTTGATATTAGACAATATTATGAAATAATTTTTGTATAGATATTATCATAAATGATCAAAATGAATGATGACATTTTTAGATCTCCTTTTTAGTATATTTACATTTTTAGATCTCCTTTTTAGTATATTTACAATAGTCATTGTTGATTGAATGAGTTTAAATTTACTATTATATTTTTTTAATAACATGAATGAGATAATTTATTTTAAAGTTGACAATGTAAAATAACACGTTTATAAAATCTAAATAGACTTATCTGGATTAAATTATGATTTTTTTTACAATCTAATACTATAATGTGTCTAGGAACAAATAATATAATTCTTTAATTAATACAATATCAAATATTACACAGTATTATTTAATCTAATATAATAGAGATCGATAAATTTAATACACTATTATCTAACAGAATATAGGTTATTGGAGATCAATAGCCTCTTGAAACTTTGTTCTTTCGGTTGTTCTTAATAAACAAAAGTTTATCAAACACTATCAAGAGTGAAGGCAAGTCAGCTGATTAATAATGCCTCAATGAATTTGAGTTCATAAAAGGATAATTATCCTTTCACTCATCTAATTGATTCATCATCCTTGCCAGATTTTACCTCTTAATTTTCCTAATCTTTTCTCAAAATGTAAAGAACCAAAAAGAACCAAAAACAGAATTAAGAAGAAAATAAAAAAGAAATCAAACAATGTAACCCACCTTAGAATGAGACATTTATAGTGTACCAGAAGACCTGTAAATTTCCACCCGCTGTAACACCAAAATCAAAATACCAGTAAATGTTATCTGATAGTGGGTTCAAAGAATAAAAAATTTCCAGATCCAAAGGTTAAAAGAAATGTCTCGTGAAGACAGATATCAGGTGGGAGAAGAAGAGGGCTCAGAAGGAAAACCCTAAAGGGCGCCTCAGAAATGTATTGTTATAGCGCAGCTATGACTCGAGACGCTTCCATGGTTATGGGGGAAGGCGATCTTAAGGGCCGCGCCTAAATTTATCGGAGATGTAAATACAAACACAAAAATTAAGCAGATATACCAAGAATGACAGAAATTTTTCCAGAGATAGAGAGATAGAGGGCGAAAGAAACCCTAGAAAGCCACAGTACCTAAGGAGGTAGATGAAGTGGCTTATATAGCCATCTCTTCTCGCGAATCTCTCTCTTCGATATATACCAGATGACGAAGTTTATATCTGGGCTTTCTTTTTGGGCCTTGAGTTCAGATTAATAAAATGGTGGCACGGTTTGCAAAAATGGCCGAGTGAAAGGGGTAAAGAGAGAGAGAGAAGGGAAATGAGAAGGCAGGAGGTGATGAAAAGCAGCGGCGGGGATGAGAAAGATATAGGGTTAACGAAATGAATGGAGAATGGAGATAAGAGGTACTTATCCTTGAAAAGAACGCTGTCGTTTAACATTGCAAGCACAAACTTCTTCTTTTTATCAAAGAATCACAAACTTATTATTTTTTTATCAAAGAATCACAAACTTATTATTTTTTTATCAAAGAATCACAAACTTATTATACATCGCAATTTCATGCATGCTCGATTCGGCTGAGTTTGACAGCAGAAATTATAGATTGAACCCAACCTGCATATTTTATTTTTAAATTTAGACTAACTCAACTGATCAAAATATTTAAAATGATCAAACCGTATCAGTTCAGTTCAGTGCTATCGATTTGATCGGTTCAATCAATTTTTCTACACAAATAATGAAAATACACGCGTGCAACTAATTTATTAACGTAATTAATTTAGTTATATATATTCTTTACATAACTAAATTAGTTATTTCGATAATTTTTTATAATTTTTTCAGTCATTTTCTTAATTCACCCCATGAAATCTGGTTTTTTGTATTCCAAGTTAAAAGTCTACATATATTAGGCCATAGGCGTTTTCTAATAGTATTTGTAATTAAGAAACTACACCAAATATACAACTAATTTAGGTCAATTTCAAAGATGTCAGTTTTGTACAATGTTGCATAAATATACAATTTGTTATGGGCACGGCATTTTCTCATATTTAATCTAACTAGTTCAATTATGCTAAAAAAAACGACAAAGTAATTGTGCTAAAAAACATAATTGTATATTACTTGTTCATATAAATATATATTAGTAAATAAAATAATAAATCTACAATTATAACTTTCATAATAAGTTTTATTCACTGAAATGTCTCTAATTAAGTTAATTATGTTAAAAAAAACATATGCGTACATGCTATACATTCTAATTTGAT
The DNA here is from genome assembly GCA_003255025.1 of Datisca glomerata. Lineage (NCBI taxonomy): Eukaryota > Viridiplantae > Streptophyta > Magnoliopsida > Cucurbitales > Datiscaceae > Datisca > Datisca glomerata. The sequence goes on from QANY01006636.1 coordinate 120,935, forward strand.
TTTTAATGTATCATTTATTTGATCTATAAGTGACAAATTAACTAAAAGAATGTTTTACTCTTTCATTGATTATTGATTGAATTTTTCTATCTTGTTTCTTAACGACAAAGTAATTTAATATATTTCATGCTAAAAATAAAATTTAAATTAAAAATGATAAAAACAATATTTACTCAATTTATTCATCATTTTGAGAAATAAAAAAAGAAGAAGAAAAATTAATATTAATGATGGACTCAATAATAAATTTAAAATTATAAAATAAAGAGTGGATAAAAAAGTTTAAAAATGATTTTTCTTCTGATTCTAATTTTAATATATTAAAAATAAAGATGTTTGTGTAATCCTAATTTGCCTTTTTATTTATTTTAAGAAATCGGTAATTAATTGTCTCGACTTAAAAGATTTGGCGATTAAAAATTAAATCATTAATAAGATTTATTTTCCTAGACGAGCAGCATCGCTACATTATTTCCTTATTATATTTTGAATGATTTACTTTTGGTAATGTAATTCAAAATCTTTATTCTTTGAATGGTTTAAAAATAATTATACATAGACCAAGATCGTATAGTATACAAGCATTTTAATACATTTTGGTATACTAAATACATACCTTTTAGTATATTTGTGATATACTAGTAGCACATCATTGATATATCGGTGCATAGGCTATATATAATGAAGCTCATTAATTGGTACTTTGTTGTTAAACTATCATGATAAGGTTGATATACTTAAATATAACATAAGTAATTAGCCGTGTTTCAGTTATCCTCTAGTGCATTAGTGAGATACTATGTGTAGAATGCGTATGTAATTCAAATCATATAAAGATATTTGGAATTTACACCATTGGTGTTAAAATTATTTAGTTTTTATTTTACCTGACATTTTAAACTAACTATCAATGAAAGCTATTGGTAGATAATGATATACTTTGCGTAAAATATGCATATATCATAAGAAATCAATGGTACTTCAATGATACATCACTGAAACATTGTGGATAGAATTACTCTAAAGATTCAATCAGAGTACTAAAAAATTATAAAGCTGCCGATTCTCAAAAATTTGGATAGTCTAGTACGAGTAAGCCCAAAGCGTCAACAGGGTTATCAAACATAATCACAATGTGACAGGCCATGATTTGTCAAACCCAATACTTGAGCAAGCCGAACTCAAAATGATCAACTATATCATATGAAATCAAGTTCCCCTGGAAAGTAACGAGTCTCAACCCAAATACAAAAATAAAAACAATTGAAGTCCACGATAATACAGAGTTTATTTATTGCAAAATCAACATGCTCAAGATCAGAGAGAGAGACCTAAAGGAGAAAAGAAATCAAGCACTTGACCTGTCTCACTCCAAGATCCATGCTGAGGAAACAGCATCCTGGCCAACTCTGCAAAGTAAATTGGAAGACTGCAAAGAGTAACCAATCCCCTGCACCACGAGCATGCATCTTCTACATCATACGAAGCCAAGATGTCCGACGTATAAAAATTGCCCAAGCACGTGAAAGAAATGCAAGCATGAAGGCATGAGAAATGACCAATCAAAATCAGCGACATAATTATGTCTCCATTGAAGCTCTTCAAGCTCCACACGTGGAGAAGAACAAAGCTTAGCCTAACCTCTCTCAAGCATTTTTGTTTTCCGTTCTTCTAGTCTTTCAGTGCTTATTCCATGTTGTACTCCAAAACTATATTTCATGTTCATGTAATCCACGCTTTCAGGCTATACGAAACGATGTTATTCCATCCTGATAACCTATGTAGAAAAACAAGTGTATCAAATAACAAGGTAATAAAAGAAACTCACATAGGTAAATGCTTCTCCTCAGCAAGAATCGCATTGTTCAACTTGATGTCATATCTGTTAACAAATTAAATAATTTTATGGATTTAGATATGGAAAACCAAACCAATGCAACATAAATGAACCATAAATATCAGTATGATCTCAGAATAAACAAGTAAAAAGAAAATAAACAATGAAAAAAACATGCACTTTTGCATGAACTTAATCATGAGAATCACATACCAATATAGTTTGCATTATCTTAAAGCCGAAATCTCTATTGTTATCCACATTTTCTTCCGTTTTACAAGAAACTAAATGTCACCCGTGTGGGTAAGAGAAGTAAAAGTCATTCATATCTGTTTTTTCGTAAGCTTTTCTAAGCAACGAAACTCAGAGAAACAAATTCAGGAAAGAACAAAAAGACAGATCTACCATGTTCAACTGAGAATGCTCAGATCCAAACCAAAAAATGATCACTTTCATCAATTCGTTCTGAACTACAAATCAGAGCCTTAAGCATTTAAATAAAAAGCCAAAGTAAAAGTAGTAGATGCGAAAAAGAAGCTCAATTATGCAACAAATCTTCATCGACAACAGCTAATATATCAAGCAGGGGATTACACATGCCAAAGGGATCGCTTCGTACGCCATTGAATAAGATTTCACGAGCTTTAGAGAGATCACTCATCCTGCGAAAAGGTAAAAAGAATCATCAGATAAACGAGCACCGAAGTGAACCTAAAATTTCAGTAGAAGCCGACTATTTTCGTGGAGATAGTGAGGAGATTTCAAGGTTACAAAGCAGAACTATAAAAAATGTAACAGAATAAACTATAAGCCTAAAATCTTACCTAGATTCCAAAACCCAATAATCCTTATGTATGCTTCTGAGACTGAACCCACTTCATCGAGCTTTCTTATCCTTCTTCTTAAGCTAAAAACCCACAAAATAGTCTTGTTAACAGCAATATTTTACTCACTTGGCATGAGATATCAGAAGCAATGTATACATTTTTAAAGGAATCCAAGCTATGTTCCTCTTTCTCACATTAACCCTCTTCTCATGGTTTCTCACTCTCGAACATGAAATCGTAAAATGAGAGAAAGGGCTTTGATCTGGCCTTTAGGGCACGTTCGGTATGAGGTAATTCTCAGAACTTTTCTAGAATGTATTAAGATACCCAAAATACAGTTTGGTTACAAAGTAGAAAAGAGAAATTGGATGATCACCATTCAAAATTTCCTCATTTGAAGGGTATTCGAATCCCCCCAAAATTAGGGGTATCTTCATTCGCACGATGTTGAGTTAAAGGCATAAATTTTTTTTACCCAAATTACCCTTCATCACTCACAAACCTTATCACCTTTCCATCAAATTTATGAAACTTTTTGGTTAATATCTTTCAACTTTTCCCGCAAGCTATTTTTTTTGTCAGAATCTTTCCACTTTCAGAAACTTGATACCAAAGTCTTCAATTATAAGTTTCAAAAGAAAATTTCTTACATCTTTGAACTTACCAAGTTGGGTGGCAGTAGCCTTCATGAAAATAGCCGATGAATGGGTGTTAGGAGGGAGCTCGTGGCCGAGAAAGTAGTTGACTTGGCTGAGAGAGAGGATCGGTGGTTGGGGTTGAAAGATGGTGTCGGACTGAGTCGTGTTGGTGAGTGGATGTGTGTTTGAGAAGAAAATGTTTTTTGGGTTGGGGATTTGAGAGGTGATGTTGAGAAGATTTTTCTTTAGAGTAGAAATGAATAAAAAGTAAATAAATTAAAAAATAATAATAAATATTTTATTTTAAGAAATAAATAAATTAACAATTACACTGTATTCTAAATTACGTAATAAATCATGAAGGAAAAAAGTTAATTAATAAATCATATATAAATATAATTTTTTAAGGAAAACTCGAAATTGATCATTATATTTATAACATTTATTTCCACATTTCATCAAAACAAACAAAATAATTTAACATTCTCACAATTAAATTATAATATTCCCAAGATTTAATAAACAAAATAATCTTAACTTTTCAGACATATACATTCTTACAATCATATTTCAACAATCTTATTTATAATATTTATTTATTCAGAATCTTATACAAAACGACTCTTAGAGTGACCTTGGTTGCTGGTTAAAAGCTTATAAGACAAATCAACAATCAAGATTGCTTCAAAGAATCCAATGGCCATTATTACTACCAGCATCAATGCTAGGAGAAAAACTCTCAACATTGGAGAGGAATCCCCAAATCCATCCTGTTCTTCATGAATGGCAGGTAGTCAGTGTACATAGAGTAAACAAATTGTTTACATACAGAAACAATCTGTTTGCTGAGTAAACTGTCTGTTTGCTGAGTAAACTGTGTGTTTACTTATTAAGTAGCGTGTTTAATCAGTAAATAATTTATTTTCATATGGTAAAGTGCTACTCACACATGGTAAACTAATTTTTTATATCAGAGTGGAGTTTTTTGAAAACCACAACCTACAACATGATGAAAACCCAAAGAAAAATCTCATTGCGAGCTCAAAAATCAACATAGATGAGTTGAGAGAACGAAAAACTGAGCTTTATCTATGACTCAGGGTAGTTGAAAAAATCATGAAACAACTAGTGAAGAAGAAGTTTGTGCGATGACAATGGCGCGCTAGTGGTGATGGAGTGAGAGGTTGCGTCATGGTCGTTAGCGCAACAGGATTTGATTAAGTGAGATAGTATGAGAATGAGAGGGGTTTGGGGGAGGGGACGAAGTTGATGTATTTTGCGAGTTTTTGGTATTAGTTTAATGTATTTTTTATTGCACCCGACCCTTTAACCCTCCTAGGTGGTGAAATCATATTATGACCATTTATAACAATATTTATCAAAATAATCGTTCAGGTTGACTACCTTCATTTTCTATAATACCATCCATTCGGTTTTTATGATAGATTTTTCAATTTTCTTGTGTACATTTCTTTCTTATTGTGGTAATATAATGATGTGTGGTTAAAGTGATGGATAAGTTATTCCCTTAAAATTATGTGACCTTTTAAATTCTGATATTCTTGTTATTTAATGTCATTAATATTTCAAAACCTTCCATTAGTTACCTTTTATTACCGACTACCGATTTTTTAAGTTCACCCAACTTATATTTACAGTAAAATTTAGATTATGAATGGTAAGTAAAAGTAAAAATGTTAAAATGTAAAATATAAATTTTAAATTATATCTTTATAGTTTTTTTTTCATATTTTTATACATCTGATCTTTGACTAAACTGTAAAATATACTCATTCGTGACTTTTTTTATTAAATTTAACAGAAAACATTTCCATCCATTTTCCTCAATTTCCTATATTATTTCCCTCCTAGAAAATTTTGTGAGAGAGTTGTTGTATTTTTATTCATTTTTACTATAATTTTATAATTTCTCCACTGTCTCTCCAAATTTTATTTTTCTTTTCAAATTATGTAAAAATACTTTTAATTTTTTAATGACATTTTCTATGAAATTTGACGGAACTTGACTCTCCAAAAAGGTCATGATAGGTAATGAAGATTGTTACACGGCAAAGGTAATTCAAATCTTTTCCATTCTTTAAATTTTTTATTGAACTGAAACTAAAGTCTCAATGATTTCTTATTAAAAATAAATTACAAATGTATCATTCATATGATTGGAAAAAATAAAAAATATAACTTAGTTTATGGAAATTTTATAATGAAAAAATTTTTAGTAGCTGATTTTTTTTATGATAAAGCATTTTTTGAGTAGCAGAATTTTTGTTGAATGAAGCAGATTTTTTTAAGAATGAAGTAAAATTCGTTAATGTATGAATGAAGCTGATTTTTTTAAGAATAAAAAAGATTTTTTTAAGAATAAAGCAAAAAAATTCATTAAAAGAAAGCAAAAAAATCATATATGAAAATGTATTGAAAGTGAAAATGAGGGGAAATTGATGAAAATGGAGGGAAAAAATGGAGGAAATTGGGGGAAATAGATGAAAATGGTTGGAGTTAATTTTTTTTTTGTTAAATTTAACCAAAAAACGTCACAGAATGGTATATTTTATATTTTAGTTAAAGTGCAGAGATGTATTTTTTATTTTAGCCAAATAAAGACTACAAAATATATATCATTTATAAGATTGCAATGATTTTTACGTAAGTATTTTCATAATTATTTATAAATATATAATAATTATTTTTGCATACTATTAAGTCAATTCATTAGCATTTAGATAATATTTACTTACATAGATTACATTAAAAATGATATACTGATAATGAACAAAATTTTTAGTAGTATTAGTAAATTTTTGTCGGTACATCGAGTATAACAAACATTTACATTTAATATTTGAAAAAAATATAATCTTATTAATAAATATTTTACACAAATGTTTTTATAATGTATTTACGTTTTAGAAATAACAGAAATAGTTATTAATTATAATAAAATAATAGATATATACCGATTTTTTGTTGTCAATAACTAAACATTTACATCATAACAGTCATGATTCATAAATCTCAAAGGGTGCAATATCTTTTGCAATGTATAAAAAAGTCAAACCGTTAAATTATCTTACATAACCAAAAATTTTGAATTTACCGTTACGGAACTTTTGAAAAACCTCCTCCAATAATATGAAATTCAAAATTTCTTTAATTTAGTAATTAAGATAAGATCTATCATAAATACAGTCGATGGCTATTACTGTAAATGTAGATTCTAATTTTAGTGATTTTTTGTAAAATCCATGATCTTCTAATAATATTATTACTCGACATTTAACAAAATAACTCTTTTCACATAGCATATTTGCCTAAAAACTCCTATATATAAATATGTAAGTTGGTTTTGTTCCTCATATAGCAATTGTTAGTGTCTCAAATAATATATTCACATAAGAAAAATACAAGAATTAGGATGATTTGATCACTACTATAAGTTTGACAATATATTTTTCACATAACACAAAATGCAAATGTAAGAAAACAAATAGATTTTCAATTCCAAAACTAGTGTGTCCTCTCAGGCCAAGTATAGTGTCACGTATAGTAAAATTGAACGGTATGCTGGTACGTAAGATTGCTCTTTTGAAAACTAAATTGTATCTATCCAAAATGATAACAATTTTTTTTTTATAAATTGACTTCATTGGTATTACTATTTTCTCCATCAAGTATGTTATGTGTCATGCATGATTTGGTGTGGCATACTAGATTCTAGCTTGTCGTCTCATTTAACTCATGAGGGTGAGAGAAATTGATCTTTCTCCTATTGAGAATCTTGACATGAGGGATTATGTCCTCTCAATCAGATGTATCTCTTTTCAAAATGGACATATTTAGTTAGCTCATCATGAGAGTTGAGAGAAGATGGTGTAAGATTTTCTTTGTTGCTTTTTGCCTTTTTATTTGTTTGGTCATTTGGCTAAATTGATCTTGACCTACCATTTTAAATCTGAATGGTCGAGATCAGACATAATCCTCTAATGTTTCCCAATACGAATATGAGGTTGAAAGTATTTTTTCTTTACGTTTCTTAGGCTTTTTAACTGATTTAGTTTTTGGGAGAGACATCATGTCTCCTCTCTCTTGGAGGCTGTTTTCTCTCTTGAGTGTTACAGACTCTTTGAGAGTTGTTTTAATATTATTTTTCGATACTCTTTATTTTGAGATTTCTTTCCATTTTTCCTTGATTGCTTTTAGCAATTTTCATCATGAAAGAAATAGAGGATGATGCTCTTAGTGACATGCATTTGGCAGTGGAAGATGTGATTGTTAGATTCAAAATCTTTTCGGTGTAAACTGTATCTCAATAAAACTCAAGATCTCATATTGAATACATCAAGAATAAAAACAATTATAGAGTGAAAACATACATGAATCCACGATGATATATTGCTGTTTAGAACCGAGTGGCTGGCCTTCCAGATCTACACGATTCTCAATCTGAGAGTCTCCTTTGATAAAGCATCTCAGTTTTCTCTCTAACTATGATATATTAGGGAGAATAGAATGATTTCCCGTTATCGTGTGACCTGAGGACCGTAACCACTTATAGAGAATTCATCTTTTAATATTTCTATTTTAACCCATCATAAAAATAGAAATTATCCTTAAGTCTCTACACATTAAAGGATCACTACTATCAGTTTTCTCATTTAACTTTTGATGTTGTATAGTAGTACTCTTGACTTTTATAACTCATATTGGGTTGGAATTTCGTGGGCATTGTGCGTTGGAAACTCCTCCAAAATTTCCATCATCCATTACACGTGTCCCTTGTCCCAATTATTGAAATTTGAAAATCTCACGTACTTGATTACTGGTCACGGATTTGAATCTATCTATCATATATTAAGGTATTGCTTCGAAGGGTTCTCGGGATATAAGTGTTTTATGAGGAAATATCTACCAACTTATATCTCAAACTTAAATTTGTTGTAAATTGTTTTCCCAAAATATATCAGTTTTTTTTATCAAAGAGAATGAGTGTACAAACACTTAGAGTCATTCGTTAATTAATAAGAGAATACAAAAGTGCAATGGGCATACTCCAAGACAAAAAATAAAAAACTCAAGTTGGAGAAGGAAATCAGTGGATGCACCCAGACATCACAGCTAGGCTTGCACCTCCTTAGCACCTTCATCATCTAAACTTTACCAACCAAGGCAAAGAAAAGAGCCGGAAGAAACACCACAAATGAGATCTTAACTAGAATAAAACTCAAAGAAACTCTTTGGTTGGCCTCGTTAAAACCTTTTCCGAAAAAAACCCTAAAGAGGAAAACTCAGAAAATGAAAAAGAGCACTAGCAAAAAACAAGGATTATAGATTAAGAAAGTTATAAACTGAATAAAATCTATCCTCTGAAACATTCAAAACAGTATCATCCGAAGCAAATTTACCCATCCTAGTACAAGCATCCACCGAATGATTATTCTCTCTAGGACAATGAGAGAAAACCACTCGATTAAAGCTACATGTGAGATGAATAATGTCAGAAACTACATGAGCAACATCTCAAGCTGTGTGATCACTAGCTTTGATATTATTAATTAACTTCAAAGAATAAGAGAAAATACTAATGTCATCAATACCAGCCTGAGAAGAGTTTTCGATAGCCCATAGTAATGCATAAGCCTCGACGAGAAAAGCACAAGACACATATGATCTTTTACCCATACCAGTAGCAAATTAGTTACCACCTGGGCCCCATAGGCACCAACCCAACCCGGTCGTATCGCTCTTTACATCCCATGCTGCATCCGAATGAAGTCTCCAACCCTGAACTTCCATCGAAGTAGAAAACTCACTAAGAGGAGGATGACCAACAATTCCAACAGAAGACGAGATCCAACTCTCCATGTGCGCTTCAACCACTTAAACTGCATCCAACATATAAAAAATAGTAGATTCGAAACAAGCTTTATTCCTGCACTTCTAGAGTCTCCAAAGGTCGAAAATAAACCACTGCATAAGTCAATCTTGATCTAGGTGTTTCTCCAGTTTATCGACAATTAAAATCCAGAAGTCTAGAAAGGATGCGCCTTCAAGTCTACTTGAATCTAGATTAAGAGGGCTCACAAATCAAAATCTAGAAGCAAAATGACAGGAAACGAATATATGCTCAACATATTCCTCCTCAGACCCACAAATGTGACAAACATGGTCAATATTCATACCGCTCTCCTCACCAGGTTACCTTTACAAGCAAGAAAAATGTTCAAACATCTCTAGGTAAAGTCTTTAAGTTTAGGTGAAACTTTTAGTCTCCAGACCGACTTCCATACTTGCTTATTGATCAAGCAAGAGCTAGTTTCGCCCTTACCTTTCTTAGCCACACTATCATTTTTGTGAAGAAAACAAGCCACTCTATAACTCGATTACACAGTGTACTGCCCTGATGTCGAGTGATGCCAGACTTGAGTATCCGGATTGTCGTGTGTACTAACTGGAATTTGACCGATAATTCTACTGTTCTCTTGCCGAAAAATTGAATTAATTAACTGGGTATTTCAATCCCCTCCATCTAGACGAAAAAGATCCCTAACTTTAGAAAATTCAGAAATCTTAGGTGCAAGACTTTGAAAGTATAAGACATTAGAATCCAAGCATCATTCCATATACCAATATTGCGCCCATCACCTACACTCCATCTCATGCCATGCGTAAGATATGTTGACCTTCACACAAATAACGCCAGTCCCATGATGGGCGTTTCCCAATCGAAGCAGAAAGAAAACCAGAATCTCAAAAATATTTACTTTTCAGGAATGAGGCAAGTAGAGAATCTAGGTTAGACAAGATCCCCCATCCTTGTTTAGCCAACAACGCTAGATTAAAAGCAGATAAGTCTTTAAATCTCAACCCTCCTTCTAACTTAGACCGAGCAATTCTATCCCACGAAGATGAGCTCCACCAGTAATTTTCTAGATAACTCTAAATTATATTACACATAGTGATCGGAAGCTTGAAGCAAGACATTATATAGTTGTGGATAGTCATCGCTACAGATTTGATTAAAATTTCACGACCCGTCGAAGATAAGAATTTCTCTGAACACCCCGATACACGCTGAATGATTATGTCCATGACGCTTTTAAAAACCCCAAAATCAGTCTCCACACCTAAATATTTTTCTAAAAAATATGTTCGTCTCATGCCTGTTAGGCTAGCAAGATCATCTTGTCTGAAGCGGGGAATGTTGTTACCAAAGACAATTAAAATTTTCTGCTTATTAACCTATTTCCCTGAAGCCGCGCCATAATTACTAAGATATCCAACAACGCCACAATCCCAGCGTCAGAAGCTTTACAAAACAATAAAGAATCATCAGCAAAGAAAAGATGTGAAATACCAAGACTGAATGCAGAGGCTCGAAATCAAGAAATCAAGCCGATATAATTAGCCCCTATTGATCGTTCTTGAAAGAACTTCAGCACATATAATAAAGAAAGAACGGGGAGAGAGGATCTCCCTGTCTTAGCACTTTTACTCAGTTCACCATTCAGAGAGATACTATATTTAACAGTTGAGATGCATTCAAAATTCCACTTCCTCCATTTATCAAAAAACTCGAACTTCTCCATGGCCGTCAAAAGAAAATTCCACTCAACTCTATCGTACGCTTTAGACATATCAATTTTAATAGCCACATCGCCTCTTTTTCCTTTCTTATGAATCTAAAGAGAATGCAAATTTCATGTGCAATCATTACATTATCAATAATTTGATGATCAGGAATAAAGGCTCTATGACCAGCTCGTATAATCTTATCAATGACTCTTTTAAGACGAATAGTAAGAATCTTAGAGATAATTTTATAAGAGATATTACAAAGACTAATAGGATGAAGCTAAGACATATTCCTAGGACAATTCATTTTCAGAATGAGAACAATGTATGTATTATTAATGTCAGAAGGAAAAGAGCAAGTATTAAAAAATCTCTATACCATAATGATAACATCCAAACTGATGATACTCCAATTTTGATGAAAGAAGGCTACGGTAAAATCATCAGGACCTGGAGATTTAGAAGGGTGGATTCCTTAAACTACTGCCTGAATCTTGTCGACTGTGACTTCCTCAACCAGAATAAATCTGTCATCATCATCAAGACAACTGTCACAATTCACCAACACTGACTTAATAAACTCTACACTATGATGAGAAGAAAGAAATAGGTTTTTATAATACTCTAAGGCAATGTTTTGAAATGCCTTAGAATTATAAACCAAACCCTATTCTTATCTTCCAACCTAAAAATTCAGCTATCCCTTTTCCTTCCCTTGACATTCGGGTGAAAAAATGAAGTGTTCCTGTCACCATTTTGGAGCCATATCCTTCTAGTATTTATCTTCTTGAATAACTGCTTCCTGATAGTCTTTTTCTAACGAACGGGCCTCTTTAAAATCCACCAAACTATGAGAAAAAGCTTTCATAAGCTTGGCATGAGTCAACTTCTATAATCTACTAGAATCAGTAGTATTTTTCTTCCTCCTCTATTGAAAAATAGAGTTACGGGTTCTAGCGATTTTATCAAAGATCTGACCGCCACTAGTATCAGACCCCTCCAACGCCCACGCAGATTTAATTAGCTCCTTGCATTCTTCAAACTCAAACCATCTACTACCATACTTGAACTGATGCATGTATCTTCTTCTCTCATTAACAGCATCTAGCAATAACGCTAAATGATCTAAACCAGGAGATGTTAAATGATAAAGCCTCACAGACTAATAATCCTGAAGCCAATCTGGATGGGCAAAACATCTATCCAGTCTCTCTTTAAGATTCGGATAATCATGTTTGTTAATCCGGGTAAAGGGCGGACCCACAAAGCCAATATCCACCAGATTATAGTTGTTGACAAAATCTGAAAGTAAACAGAAACTGATGAGATCTCGAGCATTACCCCCAAATTTCTTGTCAGAACTCATCACGTCATTAAAATCTCCAATAACAATACAAGCCTCAAAACAAGCTTTAATATGATTACTAAGAGAAACTAATTGTTGGACCCAAATCTCAAGCTCATGGCTAATATAGACTACGAATAACCTCCAAACTATAGAATTAACCACATCAATGACCCGAACTTCAATAAAAAAAACTTTCATATTTAATCAGTCGAACTGAATTATCATCCTTCCATAATAGTGCGAGACCCTTTAATACTATCCAAATTCACAATTAACAAACCCAAAGCATAGACAACCGCTTTAATTTTCTTCACTATTTTACTCTTAGTTTCAAGCAAAAAATAATGTCTAGGGAATGGGTTTTGACTAATCGTCACAATGTGAAAACTGTCAGGGGTTCCTCACCCTGATAATTCCACCCCAGAACTTTCATTGATTACCCTGGGGACAATTAGGGTTGGCTACCTCCACCGTGACGTGATTAGCATTTTGCATCTCCACACCCTCTTTATATTTTTTTGCCTCATGCATCCCATCAATGTTTCCTCCAATGTCCACCGAACTACCCTCCACTTTATATTTAGTACCGTGCATGGGTAGAGAATTTCCATGCAACGTTACGTTCAATCCATTACTGGATGACGTATTGGTTTTGAAACGAGTTACAAATTCCATCTGCCGATTGGAATTCTTAGAAGATTTGGCTTTCCTCGACCATCTTTTTTTGCTCCCTAGCTATGGCTAGTTCAAGGTTGAACGGGTCATTGATTGACCCGGTTGTGACTTGAATTGGAGTAATATTTGATCCCCCCGATTTGTTGCTCAAAATATTAGCCCCACCAACTTTCAGGTTGACTAATTTACCCATATCATTTGTCACGTAATCCTCCAATATTCTTCCCATAACCACACCTTCACTTTCTGCAACTTTAATACATGTATTACATGAAATTAATTTTTCATAACAACTCTATCACTAGCCTCCACGTCAACCTTCAATATGCCCCTATCCTCCACACAATTTGCTATTTTTTTCATTTAATATTGAAAATTTGGTTCTCCAATATTGCACTATCCCTAACCTCCCCGAAATATCCTCTTTCTACATTATTATGTGCCACCCAATCCTCCTTATTGATAGAATTTCCATGTGAGCTAGCCAAGATATTTTCCACGCCATTTTCTCCATCATTAATGGTATTACGTTTCAAGCTAGACAAATGATCACCTTTACCAATCTCCGCCGCATGCTCCGTCGCGCCCTTGCTCTCTTCTGACGAATTCTGATTAAAGGAATTGAAACTTGACTTATTGGACGGTGATGAGTCCCTACGAAAACCCCCCTTATTTCCCCATCTTCTTCCCCAACTCCCTTTGTAGTAAGGGTTTAAGGCTTTAATCTATTCTCCATACTTTTTCTCCAACTCCATCCCTACTTTCCTCTCATCCCTCCTAATATTGCACTGGAGCTCTTCATGACTTAGGGTGCCACAGTGAAAGCAAAATTTAGGGAGATGTTCATATTGACACCAGACCCATAACTTAGAGCCATGGTGCTTGATAAACACCCCTCTAGCTAGAGGCTGGTTAACATTGAATTCAACCTTAATATGAATGAATTTGCGTTGTTCAGAACCATATCCCAATGCTCATTGCTCTACATCGATGACCTTTCCAAGACGTGTCTGATTAGCCTTCCAAAGTTTATCCTCGACATTTAATGAGTTGACCATGAAGTTGATCTAAAAAGAGCACAAGACAAAAACCAAACTGGATAAAGACATTCCCATCCTCCAAGGCAAAAGAAGGACTAAGTGATCATCGAAAAGCCACGGTCCATTTTCCATGACTAAAGTTAAACTATTCTCCTCCTGAAAGATAATCTGGAAATACTGTTCTCTATTTCCAGAAATCTCACACCTTCTTCTATGTTCCAAGTTTTCATCAAAGCTTTGCGAAAACCCATCTTATTAATTTTTTTGCGTTAGAATCTTCACCATCAAGCTCAAACGACAAGCCTCAATCTCTTTGAAGTTTGTCTCTTCAGAAATCTCAATTTTCTCTTCTTCTACACTCGTGAGAGCCAACATTCTTGTCATTGTTGGATCTTTAATCCAACATTGGACTTATGTGTAAAATAATTATATGTTGCAGACTGTCAAATAAAGTTAAACTCAATTAAAAGTGATTTACTAAGGTTTAAATAATTTGGTTTTTAATGTATCTGATAGGTTGTGGTCTCTTTAATGGGTAGAGACTTAAGGAAAATTTATATTCTTATGATGGACTAAAATAAAAATACTAAAAGAAAAATTATCTATAAGTGGTTATGGTCCTCAGCTCACACGATAACCAAAAATCATTTTATTCTCCCTAACATCCCATCGTTAGAGAGAAAACTGAGAGATTTTATCAAAGGGGACTTTCAGATTGATAATCATGTAGATCTGAAAGGCTAACCGCTCGACTCTAAACAACAATCTATCGTCATTGATTCAGGTACGCTTCCGCTCTATAATTGTTTTGATTCTTGATGTGTTCAATATGAGATCTTGAGTTTTATTGAGATACAATTTACATAATCATTTTTCTTCTAAACTCTTTTATGAAATTGTCATTTTTTTAATTATTTCTTCATGGATGGATTCTATTTAATATATATATAATGACATTATTTTCATGTTTATTTGATCAGACTCAGAGATAAAAGTGATCTCTTTCAGTAATGTGCAGCCAATGTAAATACTCATTGACGCTAAAATTATGTATAGTTAAAACATAAAAATATTATATATAGTTTGATACATAATTACACAAAAATAAAATTACATTTTAACAAGTGCAAAATTTGTACATACACGGTACTGAAATTAAGTCATGTCAATTACATATAATACATTATTTGCATGTAAAAATAGAATGATTCAACCCCCTCTCTATTCGTTGAGTTGTGTTTGTTAACATTCTTGAATTATTTTTTTCATATTGTTGAATATATATCAATTAGTCACATGTTTTCTCATAGAATTTCAAAGTCATTCCCTATTGGTGGGGCAGAGAAGGAATAAATGATATTGGAAGTATAGCAGATGCCATACAATAATTCCAAAGCTTCAATTAATCAAGCTCACATTATAAATAGGTGGGACATCATGGTAAAAAGGTATGAAATAATCATCCTACTACACTTCGGACTTGATTATTCCCTTCTGTTCTAACTTAATCTTCGGAGAGGCAGCAAGAGAACCCCCGTTTTACTTGGTCAGCTAGTTACCTTCCCCCATTTGCAGTTTTTGAAGAATAATGTCCCAAGATAAAGATTCCACCTCTTTTTTCCTAAAAAGTCTTGAAGGATAATGCCCAAAGATGAAGATTCCACCTCTTTTGCCTAAAATATTTCATTGACTTCGTTATCTAGCCTCATTATCACTTCATCCAAAATCACCTTAAAACATTTGGCACCGTCTGTGGGGACGACATAACTTTTAAAGTTAAAAAATCTCATTTTGGTTTCCACGTCTTTCACACCCCTGCACTTAAGATGAGCCAAAGATCTAGCAGAATCCATACCATCGCTTCACGCTCAGTACGAGCGTCCGAAAGTACCAAAACTTGATTTTCCTCAACCTAGTCAGAGGATTGCCTGTCGGAGACCGACAATGACTCAGTGGGATAAAATTGTCGTCTTAGAACAACAAGTCTGAATATTCACTGAGGCTTTGAACCACCTGGATCCAACCCACCACTCCAACTATCACGAGTCTGATCTCAAAGGTTCAGACGATCAACCGGAGCATGCGAACCCATCGAAATTCCCTAGAAGAACAACCTAAGAAAGAAAAACCCAAACAAAGGCTGAAACCACAACAGACAGCGACGCGGGGTATAGAGTCGAGATTGAAAGATTAAGAGTTCAAATTGAAAACATGTAGATGGCATTTCATAATCAAATCCCCTTTTCGGCTGAGTCTCTCATGAATCAAGCCGACCACCATTCATAGAGGAGATAGTGAGAGTGGAGATGGCATCGTGATTCAAAATGCCTGCCATTACACCGTATGATGGAATTAAGGATCCTACCGAGCATCTGGAAATATTCAAGACATGGATGGAGCTCCAAGGAACTCCTATGGCCATCATGTGCAACGCTTTCCCTATTACCCTCATCTCATCCGCACGAGCATGGTACAGACAGGGCATGGTACAGACAGTTGAAGCCGGCCTCAATCTCGTCCTTTTCTAAGCTCGAGAAATTATTTATACATCAGTTCCTGGGAGGAAGGGATCAAAGGAAACCTCTAAACCACCTTTTCACAATAAGACAAAGAAAAGATAGAATTTGTGAGATTATGTTGCTGGTTCAACAAGGAAAGCCTTGGATGTTGATGGATATACCGATTATATCGCCTTGATAGACCTTCTTTTAGGGTTGCAAGATGACAAATTGTTATGGTCACTAACTAAGAAGCCCCCTACAAACTTTGCAGAATTGATGAGGAGAGCCCATAAGTACATGAGTGCAATCAAGCTCTTAGCAGCCCATAAAGGGGAATAAATTGACCGCACAAAGAATAGAGGGAGATAGGGGACTAAAGAAGGTAGAATTCGGGGGCAACCACACCAAGGGGTCGTTAGGTCCTAATTGGGATGGACCGTATAGAGTCACGAGGATAATTAGGCCAGGATGTTACGAGTTGTAGGACACTGAAGGTAATAACCTTTAGCACTCATGGAATGCTAAACACTGAAAAATATATTTATCCATGATGTATGTGATTTTTATCGAATAACATATTTTTATCCCAAGTAATGAACATTTAAATTGGTTCCTATCCTAACCATATACATAGAGGCTGAACCCCACGGTAGTGCATATTGATTTGTTCTCTTCCAAAGGAAGCGAGCACAAATATTATAACTATTAAATGCATAGAGGTAGAACCCCACGGTTGTGCATATTGACTTGTGCTCTTCCAAATGAAGCAAACACAAGAAGTATAACTACCAGATGCATAGAGGCCAAACCCCACCGGTGTGCATATTGACTTGTGCTTTTCCAAAAGAAGCGAACACAAGAAGTACAACTATTAAGTGCATAGAGGCCGAACCCCATGACAGTGAATATTAACTTGTGCTCTTCCAAAGGAAGCAAACACAAGAAATACAACTATTAAGTGCATAGATGTTGAACCCAAAGACAATGCATATTAACTTGTGCTCTTCCAAACGAAGCAAACACAAGAAGTGCAACTATTAAGTGTGTAGAGACCGAACCCCACGACATTACATATTAACTTGTGCTCTTCCAAAGGAAGCGAACACAAGAAGTACAACTATTATGTGCGTAGAGACCAAACCCCACGGCATTACATATTAACTTGTGCTCTTCCAAACGAAGTGAACATAAGAAGCACAACTATTAAGTGCGTAGAGACCGAACCCCACGACATTACATATAAACTTCTACTCTTCCAAAGGAAGCTAACACAAGAAGTACAACTGCTACATTAAGGCCGAACCCCATGGCAGTGCATATTAACTCGTGGTCTTCCAAGAGGAAACGAACACGATATGCGATCAAACTAAACTCCATGATAACATACATGAGGTGAAGTATAAATATAAAATATGTTACAACAAACTAGAATCAACTAAAATGATATCCAAGCTATATAAACTGGGAAATAGAAAATACCATATCAACAAAGTAAGGATTTAACTCATAAGGCCTTATAAAGACAAATACAAAGTAGAGCATCGCCTATTCAACAAAACTAAAACCAAAATCCAAATGTAATAAACTTGTCCACATGAAAGAAACACTTAATACATATCCTTAAGCATTTAGGACGAACTGACGAGAGGCCAAGTTAAACTAATGAAGCATAACTCTGACTAGATCATTAAAAAGAAGACGTACACAGTCACTAAAAGGGATTGGCAAAAGGCCACCTCACTTGGAGGAGGACTGCTAGTAAGTTCTCCCGGCCCTAGAATGTGAAGGGTAATAGAGTCAGGAATCGAGTATATTTCCCTCAGGCTAAGAAGTTCTTCCTTAGTTATTGATGTCATAATGTCATCTATTTTAAAAACCGCTGCCCATTTCTTGAGGAGCATAAGTCTCATCGCCAACTTCTGCCTCAACCCTGAATCGACTTGCTACTTTGGCCTCAGATCGACTAGTCACCTCGACCTCGGATCGACTTGCGGCTTTGGCCTCGAATCGTCTTGCCGCTTTGACCTCAGATCGACTTGCCTCTCCAGCCTCAGATCAACTTGTCACTTTGGTCTCAAAATCATCGTCTTGGCCTTAGGTCAAATCACCCTCACCTCGGCCCCAGATCGAGTCATCACGTCAACCACGAATCAATCCACCATTTCAGCCCCATACTGATTCACCATTGGCTCGCGAGTGCTCCTCGATCTAGGACGAACTTCCACCAATGTTCAACGACGGAGATGAAGTCCTAACCCTTGAAGGCCCATGACGACCTCTGACTGCGACACACCCACCATCAGCTATACGTTCACCATGAGCCAAAGCAAATAGTCCAGCTAAAGGTTTTATTTGCTGCTCCTCTTCAGGAACCAAATGAAATTATCTTCGACCCTCAGTATCATCCATGAGTATGTCAACCCTGCCCCTCATACATGGATGACAGAATGAACCTTTGATCCGAGCCACTGGCACAAAGTCCTCAAAAGCATAAAATGATTCCAAGTATCTTGATCTGACGCCTCAAACAAAAAATCATTTTGAGAGTTAGAGGCTGAAGACCTAAGCTCTTAACAAAGAAAAATTATGAATGAGAAGAGAAATGTGTGAAAAGGAAGAAACACACACCATTTGGATTTAAGAGGTCATTAGTGATATTGACCATCCAAGGAAGGTTTAGATGTGTGGCCTAGATCACCGCGAATTACCTAGTAAGTAAGCTTGTAAGGAAAAGTCACTTCAACACCTAGCCATCCATGCTTTTGACAAATCGAAAGGTCATAGTCTATGAGTCTAGATGCCTGAAACTCACAGGATTAAGGGGTAAATGTTATACCATAACATTTCACCAAGATAAACTCGTAAATAAAACAATTAAAAATCCTAAAGAGACGTCAAATTTTTTAATCTTAATAGTGTTTACTTGAAAGAAGAAAGATATCGGCAACCCTCGGCATTTGGCCGAGGTCCTTGAAAAAGGAAAGACCTCGGCATGAGGTCGAGGTCCTCGAAGCATATCGAACCAAGATCTCTCAGTCCGATGATAAATTGAGACTAAGCCCAAGTATCTGTGATATACTTGAATATTAAAAGGATATATTTTTGTAAGAAATAACTGAACCCCTCATCGATATTTAAAACAATACATTTGTATAGTTTCAGAATAATATCGTCCGAGAATAGTTAGAAAGCTAAGACCTATCATCAGTAATGCCTAAGTCCTAGAATGAGAGAGTGGGAAGGAACTAAATTAACCTTATCATGATAGACATGGATAGGCCAAAGCATAAATATCGACGATGACACAGTCTGTCAGCCGCATTAAAAGCATCTTAACCAATAAAAAGCTAACATGAGTAGCAAAGTACCAAATATAAATTAGTCTGACTCCGGAAGAATGATTAAAGCAAATGGACCAACGGTTGAGCTCTAGGTCGATACAACTTAGTACAATAATAAGCTGGACTAATCAATGACATCATCCTTGGCCAGATCATACAATCTAAGGGCCAATGGTTGAGTTCCAACCCATTAGTCTTAGTATATAAATGAGCTGGGCTGACTAATGATGTCAGCCTTGGCCAGTTAGTACAATCCAATGGCTAATGGTTGAGTTCCAACCCATTAGTTTTAGTACATAAATGGGCTGGACTGACTAATGACGTTAGCCCTAGTCAGTTTGTACTCTTCATGAGATGAGCCAATTAACTAAGGTGAGAGATTGGAAGAACTCCAAAGTCATTTCCTCTTGGTGGAGCAGAGAAGGAAAGAATGATATTGGAAGTATAGGAGATCCAATACAATAATTCCAAAGCTTCAATCAATCAAGCTCATATTATAAATAGGTGGGACATCATGGTGAAAATGTATGAAATAGTCCTCCTACTGTACTTCATGTTTATTTGATCGCAACTCAGAGATAAAATTGATTCTCTTTTAACAAAGTGCAGTCAATGTAAATACTCATTGATGATGAAATTATGTATAGTTAAAGCATAAAAATATTATATATAGTTTGATACATAATTATATACAAATAAAATTACATTTTAACAAGTGCAAAATTTGTACATGCACATTGATATTGAAATTAATCATGTCAATTACATATAATACATTATTTACATGTAAAAATAGAATTAATTTGACGCTCTCTCTATCCATTGAGTTGTGTTTGTCAACATCTTGAATTATTAGGTTTAAACCATTCATGCTGGCTTTTCAAGCATGTTGGTGTTAACTTTGTGACCACCCTGGGGTGGAAATACTTTGTGTCCTCTCGATGCTGTCATGTTTAATGTGATTGCTTCTCTACTGACTATTGGCCTTGCACAACCGATTAAAAACACGTGCTTAATTAATTACCTTCTCTTCTCTTATTTTTGAGAAATTCCTACGTCATGACCCCTGTGGAGAACAATAACGAAATTAGGACCCCAACTCCTATTTTAACGATTCTTAGTGTTTTAGATGTTAAAGGACTTATTTACCGCACATGACACGACTGTATCGGAAAGCTCTCTCCTTCTATCTGGCATTCTCCCAAAAATTTGCAGAGAACAACACCCCCACTCATTCACAGCACAGAACAAACAAAAATTAACTAATAATTCGAAAAAATTATGTAACATTTCTCTCTCTATTTCTTTCTTTACTCTGCACTTTTCCCATTTCACCTTCAAGAGCAACATTTCCCTTCCAAGCTTTTTCCTAAAACCCTAATCCTTTGATTGCATCTTTCATCTTCTTCCCTTCGGCTTCACAGATCGGCGGCGTTCCTTCCTTCCAGAGCAGTTCCTTCCTTCTTTCCGCGTCAAGAAGCTCGTGGTGCAGCTCGAAGACGAGGTAATATTTTACCCCTGTTCTGAAAATTTCATGCCCCAGACCCACTACGACTGAAAGTTTCTCCTGTACTGAAATTTGAGTTCTGAATTTCTGATGTAGCGGTATCCATTTCCTGGTTGGAATTTCTTGGTCGGAGTTTCTTAAATTTGAGGGGCGACGGAGAACAACAATATGAGACGGAGAGGATGAATGGGAGAACCCAGAGAGAGAGGGAACTTCTGAGTGATTTATAATAGAAGGGGTAGAGAAGTCTTTCACTCCCTAAAAAAGCCAAGAATCTTTGAAACTAGAATTTGGGGTCTTAATTTCATTATATATCTCCACGGGGTCTTTACATGAAAATTTCTAATTTTTTAACAAAATTTGTAAGCTCTCATCCTTTTAATTACAGCAAACAACAATTTATAGAGCCCCTATTAAATTTTTGTCAAAGTTTGTACATTATTGGAATTCTGTCAATTTTACTCATTATTAATTAAAATAGATTTTTTGTGATAGATATTTAAATTTAATCTATTGGATAGATCTTGTTGTCAATCATATTTATCGGAAGGGTAATTGAATTGTAGATTGTTTGGTATCCAAGACTTCTAGTATAGCTACTCCAACTTGGTGGTGGAATACTCCGAAATTTTGTTCTTCGTTTGTTTCCGATAATATCTGTAACATTCATTCTTTTAAATTCTATTGATTTTTTTGTTTATATTTTTTTGTTAACTCTTTTATTTATTTTAATAACATGTTAGATAGGATTAAATGATGATGTTATGAATGTATCATTCTAGTTGAAATATACTATTACACCTACTAATTTCTTCTATCAACAATTTTACTCTCTTTTTTGTTAAAGATATTTTACTCGAATTCAAATTATCATTTGTTAAAAACCCTCCGTTCTAGGGATTTATATATTAAATTCATTCTTATGGCATTTGGTTATAATTCCTTATTTTAAGGAAGGATTCGAATCTTATGTATTTTTTATTCATTTATTTTTTCTTTACAAAAAATAACATTTTTAACCAAATATAACTTTTCCACACATTCATTTTCAAAGACATTGATAAAAAAATAACATTTTTAATGTCTATGCACTATATATTTCATGGAAAATTACATAATCATTTTTCTTCTCTAACTCCTTTATGACATTGTCATTTTTTAGATTATTTCTTCATGGATGGGTTCCATTTAATATTAATATATAATGATAACGAGAATATGTCATGTTAATACATAATGACATTATATTCATGCTTATTTGATCACAACTCAGAAATAAAATTAATCTCTTTCAACAAAGTGTAGTTAATGTAAATCCTCATTGATGCTGAAATTATGTATAGTTAAAACATAAAAATATTATATATAGTTTGATACATAATTACACAAAAATAAATTACATTTTAACAAGTGCAAAATTTGTACATACACATTGATACTGAAATTAAATCATGTCAATTACATATGATACATTATTTACATGTAAAAATAGAATTGATCTTTTGACCCCCTCTCTATTTGTTGAGTTGTGTTTGTCAACATGCTTGAATTATTTTTTCATACTGCGGAATACATATCAATTAGTCACATGTTTTCTTACAGAGTATTATTTGAATAAATATTTATGGTAAATAATGTTTGTATGTGTTATTAAAGTTGACAAGATAAAGAAACCCATACTAAATATCATTCTTTTTGATTTTCTATTATCGTCATCGTCATTTGAGATTAACTGTCACCACTGATTGAGCTCATCGTTTACTAAGAAGTCGTCGGTTGGGTCAGGATTAAGACTGTTTCGTTCAATTGAGAGAAAGAATGTGATTTTAATTTTGAAATTCTAGGAGAAATAGCGTATCGTTGAGAAATTTTAGGAATGATATTATGAGAGAGAATTTTGTGATTTTTTTTTAAATTTAGAGTTTTGTGATTACGTGAGAGACAGAGTTGTTGAGATATTTTAAGAATGAGATTTTGTTACTTACTTGAGACGTAATGTGGTAGCGATGTAAATCCCTTTTTTATGGTTCAATTTTTTTAGTTGTAATGTTTATTAATTAAAACTTTACCTATTTTATAGATATTAAATAAATAAAAGGGGTTTACGGCAGATAAGTTTACATATTTTGAAAATTTTGAAAAATTAATAAAAATCTAAAGTTTTAGAAACTTTGACACACGTCTATTTTTTTATCAAGAGAAATTCCATTAAACACAAAAAAAGGTTTACAAAAAGTTGGACAACCATAAAGCAGAATGCCAAAACCTAACCAATAAAATGAAGACTCCACCTGAGGGCCAGAAAGCAAGGAGAACAGTTCTTTCCAGATTGAAAAGAAATCCGCACCCTTAAGAACACAAGTTCTTAGACCCAATGAGCTCCCAAACAAGAATGAGTAGGCAAAGGAACATTTGAATAGAACATGCACACCCGATTCCTCCTCCTGATCACAAATGGAGCAAACAGTGGAGATGTTTAAGCCTTTCTTTGTCAAATTGTTTTTTAAAGCTACAAAATTTCTAGCACATTTCCAGATGGACGCTCTAATCTTATGCGGTGCGTCCAGTTTCCAGATGGTCCTCTAGAAGATTGACTCGTCAGGCCTCAAGCTAGGAACCCCCACACAGAGGAATGGGTCAAATTTCCATTGAAAAGCAAGCATGTTGATGGCAACACGGTATCCAGATTTTACTGAGTATATCCCGTCTTTCGTGTGATGCCAAATAAGTTTATCATTCAGATCAAAATGGCTGCCTTGAATTCTACTAATGTATTGTATATCCTCGGCACAGAAGAAGTTTCTTAAAATCCCAAATATTCCAGAAGCCCCCAGGAAGAAGAAGCTCGTGAACCATAGTGATGCTATCAGTTCGAGGAGTGGTAATCAGAAAAAAATCAGGTCTAGGAACCCACGGATATGTCCAAATAATGATGTTTCTTTCGTTTCCAACTCTCCAACGTAAGCCTCGGACCAACACTTTTCTTCCTTCTATAACACTCCTCCAGCCCCATGAGGGTTTAGAACCCAACTTTGACTGAAGAAAACTACCATATTTAAAATATTTAGCTTTGGAGAATTGAGCAAAAAGAGAATCAGGATACTGAAGCATCCTCCACCCTTGCTTGGCTAACAAAGCTAAGTTGAAACACTGTAGCTCACGGAATGCCATACCCCATTGGTTTTTGCTGAAGGTCAATTTATGCCATGTTGCCCAAGAGATACCACCATTACCAGTTGACGAGGACCACCAGAACTTCCCCATACGAACACATATAGCATCTAGAAGAGAAATAGGAAGCTTGTAACAACTCATAGCATAAGTAGGAATAAATTGAGCCACTGACTTGAAAATTTCAAGTCCTGCTGATGAGAGAAACTTTTCAGCCCACCCCGTGAGCTTATTATTAATTCTCTCAATCTCATTTAAAAGTTTCTTCTTAGTAAGGCTAAAATTTGACTCCAAGCCAAGATATTTGCCCAAGGAAGAGACATGCCGCATATTGAGAATCACCGATAGAGAATTTTTCAAATCGGGAGACGCATTTGCACTAAAAAATACACAACATATATGAGTATTAACAAATTGACTAGAGGCAGCACCATACCTTGCCAGAATCGAGGCAATATGAATGAATTCCTAATCATTAGCACGACAGAACAACAAGAAGTCATCAGTAAAAATGTGTGAGAAAGAAGGGCCCGGAGGAGATGCCTTGAAATCATGAATCTTCCCCTTCCTTTCAGCCTCAAATAGAATAGCAGAGAGGGCTTCAACACATAAAATAAAGAGGAATGGTGATAACGGATCTCCCTGGTGTAGACCCCTATCAGGAACAAAGGATTTTGATACATCACCGTTGATAAGAACACTGAAGAAGATTGTAGAAATACATTCATACACACACTTACACCATTTCTTAGAGAAACCCAGCCTCTCATCACAACAATCACGAAATTCCACTCCACCCAATCGTAGGCTTTGGACATATCCAGTTTAATAGCCGCCTCCTTTCGCCCCCTCATTGGCTGAGTGCGAAGAGAGAAGAAACTCGTGGGCTAGGAGAATATTGTCACGAATAATCCTGCCCTGAATGAATGCGCTTTGAACATTACTTACCAGCTTATACCGATCACTTCCCGGAGTCTATTAGTCATAATTTTTGAGATAATTTTGTAAACTACGTTGCAAAGACTAATCTGCCGCAATTCAGCATAGATATAGGATTCTGTGATTTTGGAATAAGAATAATCATAGTATGATTCAGGTCCTTCGGGAGAGATGCATTCTCAAAAAACTCAAAAACCATGTTATAAATATCATGTGAGCCTGGTTCTTAAACTGATGGATGAAACTGGCTGTAAAACTATCCGGTCCTGGGGACTTGTTTGGGTTAATAGACCGAATGGCATGATCTATTTCTGATTGTTCTATATATGGATCCAAGGATTTGGCCTCCTCTATAAGTTTAGACTGCAAAGACATAATAACTGAGTTTATATCTTCCACACTAGGCTGGGATGATTTAAACAGGTATTTGAAATATCCAAGAGCAACATTCATAATATTCTTATGTTGAGAGGCCATTACCATTAAACAACCTGTGAATACGATTCTGTCTGCATCGGGTTTGCACTTTTGCATGAAAAAATTGAGTATTTTTATCCCATTCGGCTAGCCAATCCATGCGAGAATGATCTTTCCAAAAGAGTTCCTCCTCCATCGAAGCCGTGGCCAAGCTTGCTTCAAGCTCCTTAATCTGCCTTATGTCCGCAACACCTGAACTTTCTCCATAAAGCTTGCTAAGCTTATCCTCCAGCATCCTTACCAGTCTTCCAGAATTAGCCATAGGTTTACTTCTTCTCCATTTAATCAACCCATTCTCAACCAATTTGAGCTTCTCCACAATGGATAAACATCTCCCAAATTTTCACCTTTCCTCAAACAATCCCCAATTGTTTCAATGCATTTATAAAAAACCAGCCCATCGTCAATCAATCTAAAAACCTATCTCCAATTGTTGAACATAAGACAAGTATCCAGAAGAACCCCCACACGGAATATGTGGGGGTTTCAAGTTTGGGTACAAAGTAAGCTACTCCTCGTTAGCTAGGCCACGATCAAGACGCTCCATGATAAAACCCTCATCACTTCTTCTGTTCGACCAAGTAAACGGAACTCCATTGAAACCCAAGTCACATAAACTGTTTGCTGAAATAAAGAATTAAAATCATCCATAGCAGACCATCCACCAATTCTTCCACCTGATTTTTCTGACGAACACGTAATGGCATTAAAGTCTCCCCAAAACAAGCAACCTTCCAAAGAGGGTATCCCACTGGTCCCTTCTCACAACCTCATCCGTACTCACGTAAATCCTAAAGAACCTCCAATACTTACAGTTCATATGGTCATATAGGAGAGCCTCTATAAAGAAATTTGAATATTTTGTGATAAAAACCAACCCATCATCATTCCAGAGCGAGGCCAAACCTTCATTTAACCCGATCCGGTCCACAGACAAACAAAACTTCATGCCCAACCTCAGCCGCACCTTATTCATGTATTGGTTTTTATTTTTAGTTTCCATCAACATGATCACATATGGAGAGTGAAGCTTAATGAACTTCTTCAACGAGATGACGGTTAAAGGGCTCCCCATACCTGATAATTCCAGCATAATATTTTTATTGATCATCATGGGACATTTAGGGCCGACTACCTTCACCTTTTTAGAAAAAGATTCCTCTCCTCCTCATTAGAAACAAGGGTATGAGTTGAAAAATGCGACATGTTATTAGTCAGACCTATAACTGCCCCTTCATTCTTATATTTCTTAGCTACGTGTTTAGCTACATTATCCAATGCAAAGACCAACATAATCCCCATGCAAGGGAACGCTCCTTGTCAAAGCATCAGCCGACACAGTTTTCGTTTAGAACCTACTATCTTGGTGTTGGACAACCTTGGACCAGGCTCCCCATCGCCCTTACGAGCAGTATGTTTGCCCTTCTTCTTTACAGTGGACTTGTCACAATGAGTTTCACTTGAAGAAGAGTCCAACTGGGCTGAATTGATACGCTCCAAATCTATCCCGAAAGCAGCTATAATATTAGGAGATCCTACCCAGTATCCATAATATTGCTGTCGCCACACAATTCATTAGATCCTGCATGGCACCTGGGACGCCCTACTCATGCCTGACACTTGGCCCCGGCACAACCTAGCGCCCAACTCATGTATTGTGTTGCCATATGTCCCTTCAACCATCTACTCTTTGTCCTTCTTTACCAGCTTACCATCCTCATTAACGACAATATTATTACCATTAAAACCCGATCCCTTTGCTTCCTGAATATTCTCATTTGATTCATTCTCCATAAATATTGGTTCATTATTCAGAAAAGCTTCCTTATTCAGCGGAGTTGTATCAGGAAACTCCTTGCTCAACGGCTCATCCACGGGAGGCTGATTCTCCGCCTGGCGTGGAGACCGGCGATGAAATTTAGCACTATCATTTTGTTTGCCTTGCCTCCATTGCTGTTCCGAATTTTTATGACCCGACGTAGTATAACGACTACCATTGTCAAAATTTTCCTGTCTTCTCCAACTACCATTCTGCCATCCTGAGAACTGGCTACTCCTTCGAAGCAAGTTTGAATATGCTTTAAGCCAATCACCAAAAAGACTCCTTCTCGATTCCCCCAAAGTGAAGGTTGGAATATGACTAAAGCACCCTCTGTTACTGGGAAGAAAGAATACACCACAATTGAAAAACAATCTTGAGAGTCTCTCATACTTGAAATTACACCAGTTCTGTTTATTATCAAATTCAATAAACATCACACGTAACAAAGGCTTAGTAATATAATCTCCACCTTCACTCGGATGAACCTCCTAAATTCCAAACCTTCTCCAGAGTACCCTGCATCAGACTCCACCACTCTTCCAATCCTCCCTCAAACAAATTCTTCCACCTTCCTACCTCTGCATTCAAGAGGAAGGTGAAAAATTTAGACCATAAACTACATAGAAAGAATTCCTCCTACCTAAGAGTGAACGAAGGACTCCATTGTTTAACAACAAATATATTCTCTTCAAAAAGCCATGGACCACTGTCAAGCACAAATTGTAGGGAAGCCTCTGAAGGGAAGGAAAGTTGGAAAATATATTTCTCAACCTCCAAAAAGTTGCTCTCTTCACTCAGATGCCAGGCGTAGGATAGAACCTTCCTCAATCCCGAAATGTTGTATTTCCTGGATGTTATCAACATACCTAGAATACTAAGATGACAAGCTTCAATATTATCGTAAGTCGCTTCTCTAGTTATTTCAAGAATGCTCGCTTGGACCCCCGAAAGAGAACCGATCAAATTAGGATGAAAGAAAGCCTTCATCAATAGGAGAACTAGAAGAGGATTCACCTCTCTCCATGCAGAAACACGTTGGCGGATGTGAACGATGATTAGGGAAACCCTAAGATAGCCAAACAACGCAACTTGTCTAGAAAAGAGAGAAAAGCTGCTTAAAATATTTTTTAATGTCTACATACACAAATCTAATTAAGAAATACTACATTGCCTAATTCCCTAGTTAGCTAAAGTCCCTTTTATTTGTATAAGCTATATAATTGATATACTTTCTATCTTATTACTTGGAATAAGTTCTTTTAGTAATTTATACTAACCAAGTTTTATTTTATGTTATATAGAACTGATTGAAAACTGCAAGAATATATCTTGATTAGCGATGACATTTAGTGACAACTCAAGAAAAGTTCAAATCATTTTTATCTCCATGTGACACTATAATGTTGCACCCCCACTACTGTAGTGCCATGGCACTACAGTAATCCGTGTCAATCTCTGATACTCAATCAGTGATTGACATATGACAATTAATGTGAATTAAATATTTATCAATCAGATAAATATCTAGATATCATTTAATTCAAAATTAACATATCTAATTATCCTTATTAACTAACTTATTTGTTATTTCATAAATAATAGATTTAGTTGATTCAAATTATTATCTAATAATAATTTAACTATCTAGCTTCACAAATTAAATATTCTTTCTCAATTATCGATAATTAGAAAAATAATCAATAATTATTTATATATAATTTTCAATATATATATATAATTAAATTAGTTAATTATTAATTAATTAAGCATACATAATTATCTCATAATTATGTACTTGCCCTAGAATAAAAATTTCTTTTGGAAGTCAGTTCGTTTCTCATGTCCTGAAATATTCACACCCTAAACTGAGTAGTACAGATGTGACTTGAGGACCATGGACCTATAATCCTAAGCTTCAATAAACCAAATTATTAATTAAACTCTTTAATTAAATAATCTTATTTATTAATTTCATTATTTATCCACTATAAATATGGAATTGAACTCTTAGTGATTATAAATGTATTATAGAATATTTTCATGTAATCCAATGATATAATCATTTCACGTAGTTCTATCCTCCAATAATTGGTTCATAACTTAGATCTGATCAAAATTATCATTTTACCCCTCTAAATACCTCTTGATCTTTAAGTACCATTAATCCACTAGTGAATGATTATTTATAATTTTATTATAAATTTGAGCTCAATAACCATTCAGTTTGAGAATTAACACTTAAGGAAACTAATATACGATCCTTTAGAAAAACTTGGATTTCGAATCTTACAAGATCATGTTCCCAGCCATCCACATAACTTAATATCCAAAATAAAAGTCACTAGTTTGTTTTACAAACAAATCTTAACGAGTGAATCAAAAGATATAGTAAACATGCATATGAGTTAATGACTACTCAAGATTCAAGCTGATTTACATATGATCATCGAATTGATGTGTATTAAATCTTTATGATAAACGACACGTTGATAAAGATATTAATTCACATCGATCCAGTTATATATAATCTCATTATATAAAGTACATTGACTAATATGTCTATACACATCAATGATCTGAATCTAGATCATACGCATTCATAATGCTTACTGAACCATACTAGCAACCATTCGTTAAAGATTCCTTACTTTAATATGTTACTGATGATTTTATTCATTATCTATGACTCAATCCTCTCGTACCAATACAAGATCATAGTCTCATTAATGAATATGAAATTTTCAGATATTTATATAAATTATTCAACAATAGTTTAAAAGAACAATTATAAGAAAAATGTAATACTCATTAAATTTCATATCAAAATGTCAATACACATGCTTTGAGGGCATAACCTCCAACAATCTCCACTTGTCCTAAAGCAAATTTTGCATTTATCTCAATCCCATGTTACGCACGTGACCCTTCAATGACTTCGCAGAAAATGTGTTTGTAAAAGGATCAGCCAGGTTCTGTTATGACCTTATCTTTATAACAGTCACACTCGATGCACAATCTCTCTTACAAGATGATATTTTCTCTCTATGTGCTTGTCCCTCTTGTGACTCCTCGGTTCCTTAAAATTTGTTATCACCCCACAGTTGTCACAGTACAGGACAATGACTTGTCCATATCCGGAACTACTTCCAGATAAATATAAAACTTTCTGAGCCATACTGTTTCTTTCACAGTTTCACAAGGCGCTATATATTCGGCTTCTATAGTGTAATCTATAATGCTGGATTGTTTAATACTTCTTCAGACTGCAACTCCTCCACCTAGGGTGAATACTGATCCAGATGTCGACTTTTGACTGTCTCTGTCTGATTGAAAGTCAGAATCAGTATATCTAGTGAGGTTCAGGTCTCCACTTAAATAAACAATCTAGTGTTCCAAACCTATATTCGATTGATAACGACCGATAATTTCCACTGCATAACAGATATTCGATCTTGTACACAACATGGTATACATGCGACTTCCAATTGTTGAAGCATAGAGAAACTTTCTCATATCCTCTTGATCCTGAGGTGTCTTAGGACATTGTTCCTTGGAGAGGACAATTTCATGTCTAGTCGGTAGTTGATCTTTCTTGAAATTCTTCATTGAGAATCTCTCCAGCACCTTATCAATATAAGATGCCTAAGAAAGGGCCAAGAACTTCTTCTTTCTATCCTTTAGTATTTGGATGCCCAGAACATAGCTCGCTTCTCCTAAATACTTCGTTTAGAATTTTTTAGCTAACCACTTATATACCTTTGACAGAGGTAGCACAGTGCCTCACGACATCACTGTAGTGCAATGTGGCACTCTAGTATTGCACCCCCACTACTGTAGTGGCACTACAATAGTCTATGTCAATCTTTGATACCTAATCAGTGATTGACACATGATAATTACTATGAAATACACTATAGTAGTCTGTATGAATCTTTGATACCCAATAAGTGATTGACACATAACAATTACTGTGAAATATTTATTTTAATCAGATACATATCTAGATATTAATTAATTCAAAATTAACATATCTGATTAGCCCTATCAACTATCTTATCTGTTATTTCACAAATAATAAATTTAGTTGATCCAAATTATTATCTAATAATAATTTAATTATCTAATTTCAAAAAATAGATATTTTGTCTCACTTATCGATAATTAAAAAAATAATCGATAATTGTTTATAAATGTATACTTTTTGAATATATATTTATAATTTAATTAATTAATTAATCACATATAATTATCTCATAATTTTATACTTTCTTTTGCAAGTCAGTCATTTTCAAGTGGCACTCAAATTGGCTGAGCATCTTGTCCTGCTAGCTCATCAATAACACCTTCATCAACACTATCACCATCGATATTTCTACCATCACCATTCCCTAAAGATGTAGGAACTGGATTTAACTCAATTTTATCAGACTGAGTTTACTCAACTATCGCCAAACCTACAATAGTCTGTTCATTGAGGAATTTCACATCTCGACTTCGGACAATTTTCTTCTCAACTATATCACATTATTTTTTGTAGGGTAATTCACTAGTTATTTTCTTCTTCACTACTTTTACCAAACTTTTGGTGAGCTTCACAGATGTCATGTAAAGTGTAGGCTTTTTCCTCCCCTAGCTAGTACATTGACTCTTTGGTGAGCTTCCATTTACCTTCACCGAAGTAATTATGATAACCCTCATCATCGAGCTGACCTGTAGAAATCAAGTTCACTCAGATCCCTAAAATGTGTTTTATATTCTTGAGTAGTAGCTTGCACCCGATATTTATCTCTAGACACACATCTCCAATCCCCGTAATCTTATAGGTACCATCATTCTCCCCATCTTCACAACACCAAAGTCACCTGATATGTAAGATAAGAAGATATCCCTTCTGGAGGCAGCATGTATGACATGAGCACTATCAACTACCAAATCTGTGTCTAGGCATGTACCATTCACTAAGTTCTCTAGTGAGATAACAAACATGACTTGACTTGTGGTTGCAACTGTCTTTGTTGAATGATTACTCTTATCACCATTTTCCTTTTGCTGCTCCCTTTTCAATGTTCTACACTCAAATTTCTTATGCCTCATCTTTTTGCAGTAAAAGCATTGAACCCCTTCCTATCAAATTCAATCTGACTTCTACCCTAGATTTCTATAACAAAAGCCTATGTGTGACTGACTGGAGAATCGAAGGGTTTCTTTCTTTTTTCTTCATTCAACAAACTACTCTTAACCAAACTCATAGAGACTTGACCATCAAGATAGGAATTACTCAATGATACTACCAACGTTTCCCAACTATCTAGTAGAGAACTAAGAAGCAACAAGGCCCGAAGCTCATCATCAAGAACCATTTTTTTCGAAGAAAGCTAATTGACGATGCTCTAAATCTCATTCAAGTGCTCTGCAATTAAAGAACCATATTTGTATTTTAGGTTCACAAGCTTTCGCATCAGTAAAGCTTTATTCTCACCTCTTTTTCTCTCATATAGCTCATCTAACTTCATCCACAAAGAGTGTGCAGAGGTTTCACTTGCTATATGGTGATAGACGTTATTATCCATCCACTGTCGAATGTAATCGATGACTTATCAGTTCAATAATTCTCAATCTTCTTTACTCATGTTAATAGGCTTTACAGTATCACCATTAATGTGAGCATGTAACTTTTTGCACTAAAGAAGATCCTCCATTTTCCTTTCCACAACTGCCAGTTAGTCCCATTCAGACTAATCATTTTTCTCGCATTAACCTCCATAACTACCCTGAACTGCTAATAACACCAACCAAGTCTGATACCGCTTGTTGAGATTTTTACTCAAAATCCCTATACACCGCAGCCCAATATCACATAGTTGATAACAAGAAATACCAATATCAGAGTAACTATCAAGCAGAGATAATAACCAACTTAATAGGAAAATGCGAAAAATAGGAACACCGAATTTAATGCAAAAAAACATTCAGAGTGAAGGGAAAATTCACGGGATAAACTTTGAATAATTCTTCCATTATAACAAATAATGGGATACACCAAGTTTCTTTTCTAGATAGAACTAGAGGCTTACACCAATCAAATGATTAATATTCATCACTGTTAACAGTGGTTACATAATAAAATAGAATAATCTCACTAGTGTAGGGGATCTCAAAATTAACTGTAGAGATCATAGACCAAATATCAAATCATTGAGGATGACCACGAATACACCCTCAAATTATCACTACCATTTTCTCTCTTCCCTCTCATACCAGTGGCTCACCAAAGTAAACTACTCAAAGTTGAAGGGGTCTATTTAAAAATGGTCAAAGTTGAGGGGGGTGTCTATGAAATTCACCATTTTATTTTAAGTATAGTTTAATCATATGTTCTCATTTGATAGACAGAAGAACTTAAAAGAGACCCTGAAGAATGAAGTTGTGGGTATCCTCACATGAGCAAAAAGATGAAACTTATGTGAATGAAGAAACTGAAAACATTGTTGTAAGTTACAAACATTTATACAAAGTTTTAGATTGTTATTACATGTCTGTTGATACTAAGTCTCAATTTTATATTATAGGCAAAACTTAAAGAGATCATGAATGAACTTAAAGAGATCATGATCCAATTTCACCAAATGTGTCTGTTCACTAGGACTCGATCCAACTCCATCAATGTGCACTAGTGTCTGAGTTGGAGGCTCAATGTGCATGAGTGCTTGAGTCGGTGGTTGAGATGCACATAGACTCAATGTTCTCGAGCGCCTGAGTTGGAGGCTCAATGTGCACGAGTGTCCGAGTTGGTGAGTGAATGTTCAAAGATGCGTGTTTAACTAAACTTCGTTATAAGTTTGTGCAGGAGTCTCGTAGAGGATAAGGTTTTATGCCTTGAAATATATTTGATACTTGTGAAATATTTTATTAATATATAAATTTCCATGCTTTGGATACTTTAGGTAATTTGTATTGATAATCTAATATTTTGAGTACCTTTTTGAATTCGTGGGTCAAGTAATTCATGTACACTGTAAATGTGTAGGATGAATACTATCGTGACTATTGTGGATATAATTGTTAAAATTGTAATATATGCAAGAAATTTTGGGAATAGTTGACAATATAAATGGTAATTGTAAATGCTACATCTTTCATTGTGGTTCGCTAAAGGTTTTTATGAACAAATTTTGCCATGGTTTTAATAACTCTCTTGAAAGATGGCCTATAGCGGCGTTTTTTTAACCATCGCTATAGGCTGCTGTGTTATGTACTTCAACGGCGGTTTCGTAGAATCGTCGCTATAACTATTTATAACGACGAGAATAAATTGTCGCATAACCAAAAAAGGTCGCAAAAGAGTAAGTTTTGGCAACATATATCCGCGGTTGTCAAAATTGACGCAAAAGGTACTACAACAGTGATTGTGATGACGGTTTTGTAACCGTCGCTAAAAGTAAAAAAGACCATCGCTATTGACATGTTTTCACAATATAAAATCAATTTTCGTATTCTAGAAATTTAAAAATGATTATTTTAATTTGTACTTTTTCTTGTCATTTATCAAATAAACTCGACGTTTTGGTCAATTAAAACAACCTAGGAAAGTATGCTAATAATAAAAATTTTAATTTTCTAATACACAAAATCAAATAGTCTTTAGAAAAAATAGTCATTTATCTTTCTAAGTATTATGTTAGTTTACGTTTTGGATAAAAATATTAGTGATATTTTAGCTTTTGTATTAGAATAACTACGACTTAGTGAATTAAGGGTTTGCCAAAATTATATTTACGTGCAAATAATTATATATTTTAACTAATTATTACATGAAAGCATGTTTTATATAACTAGTCAAATATCTGTGCGTTACATGAAATTATATAATGTATATTGTACTTGTATTTCAATTTGTTATAAATATAGGTTTATGATGCTTCGTTTGTATTTCATATGAGGAAAACGTAGCAGGCTTGATGGAGCCTTGTTCTTTTAAATTGATTTAAAGGTTTATGAATATAATATTGAGAGGTAAAAATTCATCATATTGAATAAAATAACCTCATTTAATGATATAATCAATTCTAACACGAACCAAAGTAACAACTAATTAATAATTATAGATTAAGAAGATGAAAATATGAATAAATGAAGATACGTCTAATTCAACGTTCCACATGAGAATATCAAGAGTTGTCCCAAACTTGAATGACATTATTATAATAAACTTTAATATACATGTATAGATAAATTTAATTACAATGATAAAACATGGTAAACGCATTGTTAGAAACAAACGACAACCAATAAGATTTAACCATTTTACAGTATAAGAGGATAGTTTTGGAATAACATAATAATAATATGAATAAAAAAGTTTAAAAAATGATTCTCACGTTAAGTGACTTTTAATATATTATTATAGATAATTCAAACAAATGAAATATCTTTTTCCCCAAATCACCATCAATTATCAACGTGATATCTCTTTTGCCCAAAAACATATTCAATAATAAATGATGATTTTTTTATGTTATAAAAAAAACGTCAATAAAATAATAACGAATAATATTTTTAACGTGATTTGACCAATTTGTCCACATCCACAATTATCTCATTATCATTGTGATATCACCAACCACAAAATGACACAATTACCACGTAACCTAAATCCCGTTACACCCAAATCTAAATTCAACACACATAATAAGCCATACCCCAATGACGTTGCAACATTATTCGTACCAACTTAAATCCTTGCAATAAATATAATTGTTATTGAGTATGATAGCAAGCAAGGGTCATTCCCATATGAGATTATTTCTAATTAAATGTTATTGACACAAGATAAATACAAGACTCTATACTGTTCAAAAATTTAAAATGAGAGTAAATATCCTATTTAGACTAAGCAAAATTGAGTGAAAACATGTAGATACACTAATGACACTCTAGACAATATGAATATGAAATATGGGGGGGGGGGGGGNNGGGGGGGGTTGAAAATGGTTTGATATGTAAACAAAGTAAAAGAAATAAAAATTGGAAACTGAATTTACGGAAAGACAGATTTAAAGTGTTAAGAATATGATAAGAAATATGGTTAATGATTTATTCTCCACCTCAAGAAATGTGACAATAGTCAATAACCAGAATCAACTTTCTCAATCTTTAAAAAATAACAACTTTAAAACAATCACAAGTTCGATTATCTTGATTTTTTCATACCTCATCGTTAAGTAAGATAAGTTCTTTACTTAAACTCATTTCATTAAAAACCCTAGAGTAAGTTCTCTAAATTCAGTTTAATGAAAGCAATTAATCAATCAAGAAATATTTAGGTTGAACCAAGCAATAAACATACAAGTTCGGTTTATAAAACTTGAGTTATATTTCTTATATAATCAAACGAAAATATCCTATAATCATTAAAAATAATTTGCTACTTTTGTTTAGAAAGGCTTGACAATTACATATCAAAATTCTAAACTAGCAATAAAATTACTAATATGCTCACCTAGTTGCAGACTCAAGTAAACAAGAAAGAATTTATTGATAAAGAAATCAAAAGAATATAAACATAATTGAAAGATAGATGAAATAAAATTTTTGAAATTTATTAACTAAAAACCATGTCTTAGGCTTTGAAGTCACCCTTAACCAAAGAAAGAAATTCGCTACACATGGAGATACTTAAGAACATACTTCTAAATTAAAAATAACTCAAAATCCTTTCTTATATTGGTTGGGGCGTGCCAATCTTTGATAGAGGGTGTGTGTTCTTCAGTCGTCAC
Source organism: Datisca glomerata (assembly GCA_003255025.1). NCBI lineage: Eukaryota > Viridiplantae > Streptophyta > Magnoliopsida > Cucurbitales > Datiscaceae > Datisca > Datisca glomerata. Next base: position 158,424 of record QANY01006636.1, read on the forward strand.
AAAAATCAGTGACTATCTCCCTTGGATTACTATTTTTCAAAATCAGTCAAATTATCTCTTCAAGAACCCTAGCACAAAAAGGATTCTTTGTCATTTTTCATGAGAAGAGTTTAAAATTCAAACTTCAAGTTAAGAGATGGTAGAGTTTCAGCCTTAAGAGGTAAGCTAAGGTTATTGCGTGAGACTATCTTCTCCTTATCTTTATCCTTCACTGATTTAAAAATGTAATCAGAATTGATCACGCCTTTTGATCATGTTGGAACGATAAAAAAATATGAAAGAATATTCAAATGAAAGCTTAACCTGTTATCTTTTCAAACATATGAGACTTGCATTGCGGGAAAATCGAGAACACCATTGAACAATCATTTATCTTCAAATGTGCAAATTTGTCGAATTTGATTTTCAAATTTTAAAAAGATAAGGCAAGATGATCACAGAAGGTGTAACATGGAGACTTGGAGGGAAGATGGAGACAAAGTTATAGACCATTTTGAACACAAAATAAATCTCCGTATGTAACAACTGTGAAATAATTACATAAAACATCAAATTTAATCTTTTCTTTTCACAAATGTTATTGTTTAAATGATGACTAAAATGTGTTTTTACGTATTTCTCGCCATCCGTAACCAGCTTGTTACTAGTCCCTTAGCAATCCAAGTGTAGTAAAAAAGTACTAACCTTCCAACAATTTGTCTCAAAGAATAAATAAGAAATTATGGCTTTGAAATCATAGAAACATTGACTCAAATCCCTGATCATTTCAAAGCTAATACATCTCTATAACAATCATACTCAAGTGTTTGTATGTCATAGCCAATGTTAACATAATTATTGTCATGCATGCTTCGAACAAGTAAAAGCTCCATAAGCCTCACAAAGGAAGATCACTCAACTATTTATTCTCAATTTATTTTCAAAGAATACCATTACTTGAGTGAAAAGATCAGTGAGACTATATGCTTTCCCTTGGGCACAATTCTTCACTTAGCCGTATGCGCCACCCAAAATCAAAAAGTTTTCAAATAGTGTTATAATGGGGCTAGGGGTAGTGGCTAAAAGAAATGATGGAAAAGATGCAACAAAGGTTCTAAAGACTCATGGAGTGAGAGAGGTCATCAATATCTTCAAGGAGCACTTCTCAAAACTTGCTGTAATCAACTAAGAACATAGGCCAAGAATCATTGCAATGGGTCGTAACGTCTAAGAACATATTTAAAGCTCAAGTGGATTTTTTATTGCACTTGTTCTTTTTTGTTTTTCATATTTCCATTTTTCTCAAAGAAATTTGACAAGAATATCTTTTCACCCCATTTTTCTTTTTTCTCTCTTCATTTTTCAATTCCTCTTTCTTTCTTCTTCATTTTCTTTTTTTTACAACCCCGAGTATTTGTTGAATGCATCTTATATATGAAATAAGTCTCTTCAATGTTATCTCTAGTTCATCTTTACAACAAGGGTAAAGATTTACACTATGCTTAAGAGGTAAAGATTTACCCTATGCTTAAGAGGTAAAGAGATATGGTTAACAAAGAAAATACTTAATGAAAGCTCAAAGTGGCTCATTAAAAGAGATGTTTTTGTGATAACATCCATGAGGCACTTGGGCTATGATGGTAAATCTAATGCCTTTACCATTTTTTAAAGAAGTAATCGATAAACAATTACTTCGAAGGACTTTCAGAAAAGTTCTAACATTTAATCCTCATGCTGCATGTAAACTTAAGTAATAGTCATAGTACGAACAAGAAAGAATATGATCATAATATTACACCTCTCAAAGAAATTCAGTGGCTCAAATATGTCTCACAAGGGTAATAAGGGTAGTATAAACATTTTATTCATCCTAACATGCATGCTTTTGTATCAAAGACATGGCTATAATTTATAATGATTTGAGTATAACTATCATAAAGACATATTAACCAAAAAGTAATGTCAAGATCTAAATCCATGCTCATAATCAATCAAAGTAATAACATTAAATCTTAGTTCTCATCATGTTTGTTAGATAGTATCCTAAGACTCATAAAAAGAAAAGAAAACATAACTTAACTCAAACTAATCAAAATAAAGCAACTGATGATATTCTTATTTTTGTTTTTAAAAGAAATAAAAGAAACAAATGCAAAGAAGTTTGTAATCCTTCCCCCCGATTAATTCTTACATTGTTCCCAATGTAACATCAATTCATCCGATGAGAAGAAATGAAGCATAAAATTAAAAAAGAGAAAAAAGAAAAGAAAAGAGCAAATTTGGTTATGACGTGCTCTCTGTGGGATGATAAGCATTATTTAAAATATATACAAATATTATTCTAATGGCCTAGGTTGTTGAAAGAAGAGAAGAGAATCAGTTGATCAGATCATCAGTTTGTCAATTAGGAGTTGAATTGAGAACACGATTACTGTCAGAGAGATTTTCTTCTATGATTAAACGTTAATCAAATCTCTAAAAGAATAATAATCACGTTCTTTTAGAGAATCTTCTCACTAAAATCCTTCTCAGTAAATCTCTAGATCTCATGTGTTGGAAGATCTTGATGTCAGCTGATCGTTGGAACGATTTCATGGGAACGGAGGATCGATCGATTTTTGTAAGGACACTTGATATACACTACAAGAGGTATATGATTTCTAACATTGTATGTTGTAGATTTAACTTATAAATATATAATGGATCCTGACTGATTGAAAAAGAGTTTTTTAATAAAAAATTTTATTGGGTTATTGTGACATTGCGCAAGTTGTATTTTATTAAAATATTCAATTTTTATTAAAAGTTTAATTTTTTAAAAGGCCACACGCCTCCACACTTCCACCGCGCACACGCCGCGACGACCTGTAAGTGGTATCCGAACGGTCTTTATATATTTATATGTTAGATGTTGTGTGGGTTTTATTACATTATTCAAATAATGTGAGATATGTATGATGATGGATGATTATGTTTTTTGAATGTACGAAAAATAATGGATCGTTAATTGTATGGTGATTATTGGGCTTGGATTTGTTTTATCTTTTCCTAGATCTTGTGTAAGCCGAATTGAGGCGTAGAAATTTTTGTAATTTTATTTTGAATATTATTGTAATTATTTTGAACGTGAGAAGATGAAGGACGTACGAGACGAACGGCAAAAATTTACTATTCATGCAAGAAATTTACCGTTCCGGCAGTGGTGAACAGTGCCGGCGGTACTGTATCGGTGGTGAACAATGGTGTCCAGCGCGGCAGACAGCTGCCGGTGGCCAGACGGGTAGCGGTGGTGATGGGCGGCGAACGGAGAGTCATATCGTCAGTGACAACCGTTGTCACGTTTTAAGAAAATTTTCAACAAACCATGCGACCAACTCTATCATCTAAGTGTTTCATTAAAATCCAAATTCTTTTAATTATCCATTTAAATATTAAAATTAATGTAATTTTAAAATTAATTATTAATTTTTTATTTTATGAAAATTAAAAACTAATAGGTTGATTGAGTTTGACCAAATCAAATATAGTGTTTATTGGACTAAGTCAAAGTCAACTATATTAAAATGAATAATTATAGAAATTGTTTTAAATAAGAAAAATAGTTTTTCTAATTAAAGATGGTCTTGTTCAAAGCTTGAAGATTATGAAGATGGTCATCAAGAGGAGAAATAAATATTTAGGAAATATGTATTCTTGAAGTCCGCTTTGTAATTTTGTTTATTTATTCTAAGGGTTGTAATTTAGAAATACCCAATAGTCACTGGTCCATTATTATTTTATTTAATTGTTATGTTTAATAACATGTCCATGTATTAGTCGATCACATTCCGTACATGAAAATCACACAATTTTATTTAATCATGTATCTCATCTGTAGAAACATGATTTATTAGGATTGTCCTAATATGTTTATATCTATTATTTTATGAAATCAATTGCATGTAAACTGCTAGGTTTTAACTAGTTAAAACTTGGTAATCACACCACGCTAAAGGCTATAGTAACATTTAGGTTAACTGACTTTAGTAAAAGATTTTTTTAAAGTTTGATGAATATAATTAATTATTCTAAGTTCACCTAATTATGACTTAGGCGCTTTACAAAGTTAAATGAACTTAGACCAATGAGATTGAATTAATTGATATTTAAATATTCATAGAGTTAATATTTTAACTAGTAATTAATTTAGAATAAACTGATTAGTTAAAATAGAAACATACTATCCAAAAATAGTGAGTGAGAGAAAGTTGACATATCAATGTAACCTATGGTGTCTATCATTAGGACAACACCGTGAGGTGCAGTGAGGGTCTCGAGATGACTTTGTTTTCATCCCACCAAGGAAGGTTTCGAGTTGTACTAATACCAAGGTTGGACTTCTTAAGAAGATAGGATGAAGTGATATAGTTTAGTTTTGATCGACCCTAAGGTAGCGTATTCTAAATGAAGTCATGGAATCTGAAATGATGGGTTACACTAAAAAATTTACAATTAAGCTTTCATGTGGATAGTTGTGACTTGACCGAACAACCGATACCTTATTATTAAAAAAGAAAATATGAGATTTTTTAAGTTTTAATTAATACGAATGAGAATGTCTCATAGACAGTATGAGATTAATCTGACCGACCCTAAGACGGCACATTAATCGTTGGGTTGTTTTATCGTGATTAGGAAATTCTAAATTTATGTATTTATTATGATTACATTCATGCATCACGTTTACTTTTTGAATTCTACATATTTATCAATTATATTGAATCATGTATGTTTTAAATTTCAGTTATCAATATTATGTCTACCATGACCAACCCTGTTAGTGCTTCACTCACTCTTGAGAAATTGAATGGTGATAATTTCGTACGATGAAAATCAAATATGAAATTAATGCTGATTAACCATAAGTTCGTTCTTACTGAGGAAGGTTCTGAGGAGCCCGCTGCTAACGCCCCTAAGAATGTTAGGGACAAATATGATGCTTGGATCATATCAAACAACAAGGTGATGTGCTACATGCTTTTCAGCATGGATGATGTTCTTGTTGGTCGTCGCGGTGCGTGCACGGCGGAAGCGGGAAGACGCGTGACCTTTTTAAAAATTGATCTTTTAATAAAAATCGAACCTTTTAATAAAAAAAACATACGCAAAGCTAAGATAACAAATACAAACTTTTATTGGAAACTTTTTTTCAATCAGTCAGGGTCCATTATATATTTATAAGTTAAATCTAAAACATGCAATGTTAGGAATCATATACCTCTTGTAATTTATATCAAGTGTCCTTACAAAAATTGATCGATCCCCCATTCCCACAAAATCTTTCAAACGATCAGTAAACTTTGAGATCCACACCAAGATCTTCCAAGTCATTCCTCAACACACTAGGATGTGGGTGGGCACGTAGAATATTACAAGACACATTTTCTGTCTCTAGATGTTCTCAACAAATGAGATTTACTGAGAATGACTTTAGTGAGATGATTCTCTAAAAGAACGTGATAATTATTCTTTTAGATATTTGATTAATGTTTAATCACAGAAGAAAATCTTTCTGACACCAATCATATTCTCAACTCAACTCTTGATTAACGAACTGATGATCTGATCAACTGATACTCTCCACTTCTTTCAACAACCTAAGCCATTAGAATAATATCTGTATATATTCTAGATAATGTCGTATCAGATTTTTAGGGATAAATTGAAAAAATATTTAATTATAAAATTATCAATTGCAGTGGTACCAACTGCAATTGTGCACAATTACAGTACCACATGACACTTTGAATTAAATATTTATTATAATCAGAATATTTAATTGTGAAATTAGATAATTAAATTATTATTAGATAATAATTTAAATCAACTAAATCTGTTATTTATGAAATAACATATATGTTAATTGATAGGGATAATAAGATATGTTAATTTTAAATTAACTGATATCTAGATAATTATCTGATTAAAATAAATATTTAATTCACAGTAATTGACACGTGTCAATCATTGATAGGGTATCAGAAATTGACATGGACTACTGTGGTGCCACAATGCACTATAGTAGTGAGTGTAGAACACTGTAGTTCCACACGTCATAGTGCTGGCTCACGGCACACTGCAGCGCCATGTGGTACTACAGTTGTGCACAATTACAGTGGGTCCCACTATAACTGGTAATTTATAATTAAATATTATTTCAGTTTATCCCTAAGAATATGATACACCATTATCTAGAATATATAAATATATTATTCTAATAGCCTAGGTTGTTGAAAGAAGTGGAGAGAATCAGTTGATCAGATCATTAGTTCGTCAATCAAGAGTTGAATTGAGAACATGATTAATGTTAGAGAGATTTTCTTTTATGATTAAACGTTAATCAAATCTCTAAAAGAATAATTATCACGTTCTTTTAGAGAATCGTTTCATTAAAGTCCTTCTAAGTAAATCTCTAGATTGCATTTGTTGAGAACATCTAGATACAGAAAAAATGTCTTATAATATTCTACGTATACACACACGTGCTAGTGCCTTGAGGAATGACTTGGAATATCTTGGTGTGGTTCTTGGAGTCTACTGATCGTTGGAACGATTTCGTGGAAACGGAGGATCGATCGATTTTTGCAGTGACACTTGATATAGATTACAAGAGATATATGATTCCTAACTTTGTATGTTGTAGATTTAACTTATAAATATATGATGGATTTTGACTAATTGAAAAAGAGTTTTCAATAAAAGTCTTTATTTGGTTATCGTGGCCTTGTGCAAGTTTTTTTAATTAAAAGATTCAATTTTTATTAAAAGTTTAATTTTTTAAAAAGGCCACGCGTCTTCAAGCTTCTGCCACGCATGCGCCACGATGACTAGCAAATGGTATCAACGCGATATTTATATATTATATGTTAAATATTGTGTGAATTTTCTTGCATTATTCATATAATATGAGGTATGCATGATGATAGATGGTTATATTTTTTGAATGTATGAAAAGTAACGGATTGTTAATTTTATGGTGATTATTGAGTTAGGTTTTGTTTTAATTTTCCTAGATCTTGTGTAAGCCAAATTGAGGCGTAGGAATTTTTGTCATTTTATTTTTAATATTATTGTAATTAATCCGAACGCGAGAAGATGAAGAATGCACGAGACGAACGGCATAAATTTACTGTTCACACGAAAATACTGTTCATATATGGAGATACTGTTAATTCCTGAAAACACTATTCTGGCGGAGGTGAACAATGCCGATGTACTGTACTGACAGTGAACAATGCTGTCCGACGTGGTAGGCGGCTGCTGGCGGTGAGACGGGCAGCGGTGGTAATGGACGAAGATCAGAGAGTCTTATCGTCAGTGACAACTATTGTCACGTTTTAGGAAAGTTTCCAACAAACCATATAACCAACTCTATCACCTAAGTATTTCATTAAAACTCAAACACTTTTAATTATCCATTTATATTTTGAAATTAATGTAATTTGAAAATTAATTTTTAATTTTTGATTTTGTGAAAATTAAAAAAATAATAGGTTGATTGGGTTTGACCCAAGTTTGACCAAATCAAATAAAATATTTATTTGACCAAGTCAAAGTCAACTATATTGAAAGGGATAATTATAGAGATTATTTTAATAAAAAAAATAGTTTTTCTAATTAAAAAGGAATTTGTTCAAAACTTAAATATTATGAAGACGGACATCAGGAGGAGAAGATAATATTTGAGAAATATGTGTTCTTGAAGTCTGTTTTGTAATTTTATTTTTTTATTTCAAGGGTTATAATTTAGAAATACCCAATAGTCATTCCATTCATTATTATTTTATTTCATTATTAAATAACTATTTAATTGTTATATTTGATAACATGTTCATGCATTAGTCGATCACATGCCATACATGAAAATCCAACATAATTTTATTTAATCATGCATCTCATTTGTAGAAACATGATTTATTAGGATTGTCCTAATATGTTTATATGTATTGCTTTATGAAATCAATTGCATGTAAACTACTAGGTTTTAACTAATTAAAACTTGGTAATCACACAACACTAAAGGATATAGTAACCTTTAGGTTAACCGACTTTAGTAAAAGAGTTTTATTAAAGTTTGATGAATATAATTAATTAGTTAATCTAAGTTCACCTAATTATGACTTATGCGGTTCAGAAAGTTAAATGAATTTAGACAAATGAGATTAGATTAACTGATAATTAAATATTCATAGGGTTATTATTTTAATTAATTAATTTGGAATTAATTGATTAGTTAAAATAGAAACACATTATCCTAAAATAGTGATATTGAGATGGTTGACATGTCAATGTAACTTATGGTCTCCATCATTAGTACAACATCGTGAGATGTAGTGAAGGCGTCGAGATGACTTTATTTTCACCCCCTAAGGAAGGTTTTGAGCTGTACCAATACCAAGGTTGGACTTCTTAAGAAGGTAGGAGGAAGTGATGTAATTTAGTTTTGACCGACCCCAAAGTGGCATATTCTAAGTCTTGAAATCTGAAATGATGGGTTACACTCATAAATTCACAATTAAGCTTTCATGTGGATAGTTGTGACTTGACCGAAGAAACGATACCTTATTGTTAAAAGAGAAAATATAATATATTTTAAGTTTTAATTAATAATGATGAGAATGTCTCATAGACAGTCTGAGGTTAATCTGACCGACCCTAAAGCGGCACATTAATCGTTGGGTTATTTTCTCGTGATTAGTAAATGCTAAATTTATGTGATTATTATGATTGCATTCATGCATCACTTTTACTTTTTAAATTCTAGATATTTATCAATTATATTGAATCATGTATGTTTTAAATTTTAGTTATCAATATTATGTCTACCATGGGCAACCCTGTTATTGCTTTACTCGCTCTTGAAAAATTTAATGGTGATAATTTCGTACGTTAGAAATCAAGTTTGAACTTAATGTTGATTTGTGAAAACTATGAGTTCGTTCTTACTGAAGAATGTCCTAAGTAGCCTGCTGCTAATGCCTCTAAGAATTTTAGGCACAAATATGATGCTTAGATCATATCAAACAACAAGGTGAAGTGCTACATGCTTTTGAGCATGAATGATGTTATGAGAACCAATCATGAAAGCATGAAGAGTGCCTATGAGATTATGGAATCTTTATAGGTAATGTTTGGGTAGCAGTCCGATCAAAGTCGTCATGAGACCACTAGGAGCTAGATGACAACTAAGATGAGGAATGGTGCTTCTGTTCGAGAATAGGTTTTGAACATGATCAACATAATGCATGAGGTAGAAGTACATGGGATAACCATTGATGAACGGACTCAAGTTAGCATCATACTAGAGTCGCTCACACCAGCTTTTTCTGCGTTCATGACTAACTATGTTATGAATAAGTTGTAATTCAACATGACCCAATTGTTCAATGAACTGTAAACTTTTGAGTCACTCAACCTTAGAATGACCAAAAAGGGTGAGGTAAATGTTGTCGAGCAAAAGACTTCTTCCAGTATTGTTAAGAATAAGAAAAGGAAGAAGAACGATGGTAATGACAAGAGTAAGAATAAAAGAGTAAAGAAAGCCAAGACATTACCGAAAACCAAGAAGAACAAGAAAGACAGCAAGCCCAAAGGAAAGTGGTTCCACCATGGGGTTGAAGGTCATTGGAAGAGAAACTAAAACAAGTATCTCTCTGAGTTGAAAAAGAAAGGTAAATACGATTTACTTGTACTTGAAGCTTGTTTAGTGGAATATGATTTGTCATCCTAGATACTTGATTTATGAGCCACTAACCATGTATTTTCTTCCTTTACAGATGCTTGATTCGTCAAGGCAGTTGACTGATGGCGAGGCCATTTTGAGAGTTGACATTGATGCGCTCGTGTCAACTAAAGCATTAGGGACAATCCGTTTACTTTTTTGGATATAATTACTTAGATTTGAATGATGTTTATTATATTTTTAGTTTTTTGAGGAATTTGATTTTTCTTTCATTTTTGCAAGAATAGTTATTCACAGTTTTTTTCATTAATAAAGAGTTTATAATTTCTAAGAATGGATTCAATATCTATCATGGTGAAATTATAAACGAACTGTATATACTTAAACCGACTGAATGCGCGTTAAATAAATCTGAATTATTTAAAGTAGCAAAACCTAAAAATAACAAACGACAAAGAGTTTTTCATGATGATAACACATATTTATGGCATCTTAGGTTGAGACATATTAATCTAGTTAGGTTAAACATGTTAACAAAGCATGATGCTTTGAGAGAGCTAAAAGTTAGAACTCTTCCTTTTTGTGAATCCTGTATAGATGGTAAAATGACTAAGAAACATTTCACAGGAAATGGCCAAAGAGCCAATGAACCACTTGAGTTAGTACATAGTGATGTCTGTGGATCGATCAATGTATGAGCTAGATGTGGTATGAGTATTTTGTCATTTTCATTGATGAGTACTCAAGATATGATTATAGTTACCTTCATCAAAAGCCTGAAACTTTTGAAAAGTTTAAAGACTTCAAGGCTAAAGCTGAAAAGAAATTAGGTAAATCATTGAAAACCCTTCGATCTGATCGAGGTGGTGAATACTTGGATTTAGAATTTAAAGATTATTTGCTGGAGTGTGGAATCCTATCCCAACTCACATCACCTGGAACACCACAACAAAATCATGTTTCAAAGAGGAGAAACCAAATTTTATTGAATATGGTTAGGTCGATGTTAAGTTACTCATCATCGTGACTTACATTTTGAGGATATTCACTACACATGCCAACTTACATTTTGAATGCAGTGCCCTCTAAGTCTATAAACAAGATGCCTTTATAGTTATGGAATGGCTCTGAACCTACTTTACGTCATTTCCATATATGAGGGTGTCTAGCTCACATTCTTAGATCCAAGACCAGAAATTTAGACTCAAGGTCTGAGGTATGCATATTCATTGACTGCTCTATAAAGACTAGAAGTGGGTACTTTTATAGTCACAATGATCAGAAGGTGTTTGTGTCAACAAATGTAACTTTTCTTGAGCATGGCTATATGGAAAACTACAAACCTCGTAGCGAAGTACTTCTCGAGGAATTAGTGACTGATGAGATCAGATCACCTTCAATTTCTACTGATATTCGACAAACCAGAGAAACCACAGTTCCTGCAAAGGACACCCTAGTGCAATGTTGTAGTGGGAGGGTTGTGAGACAACCAGTTTGCTACAAACTAAAGGCATATGTCCTAGTGTCAGACACTAATAAGGACGATCTATTATCTTATGAAGAAGCAATGGATGATTCTGAAAAAGAGAAATGGCAAAATGCCATGAACCAGGAAACGAAATCTATGTATTCCAATTCCGTCTGGAAACTTATAAATCTAATGAGGATGTCAGGCCCATTAGATGTAAATGGATCTTCAAGAAGAAAAGAGGTGAATATGGGAAAGTAGAGATTTTCAAGGCACAGTTAGTAGCCAATGGCTATAAACAAAGGGAAGGAGTTGATTATGAAGAGACATTCTCCCCTATGGCCATACTAAAATCCAATCGGATCCTTTTGTCCATAGCCACTAATTTTGACTATGAGATATCAATAATGGACATCAAGACAACTTTTTTGAATGACTCTCTTGAAGAAAACATCTATATGATACAACCAGAATGACTCGTACAAAATGGTTCGTACAAGATCAGAAAGTATACAAGTTGCTTAAATCCATTTATGGATTAAAGCAAGCATCTAGGTCTTGGAATCTTACTTTTGATGAGATTATAAAGTCTTATGGTTTCGAGCAAAATATTGACAAAGCCTGTGTTTATAAATACACCAAAGATAAGATATTGATTTTCTTAGTTCTTTATGTTGATGATATTCTACTCATTGGGAATGATGTAGAAACTTTTTCAAAAGTAAAAGTGGTTAGGTGAGAAATTTTAAATGAAAGATTTGAGAGAAACGAGCTATGTTCTAGGCATCCAAATCCTAAGGGATAGAAAGAACAAGTTCTTGGCATTTTCTCATACATCTTATATTGATAAGGTCCTGGAGAAATTCTCTATGGAGAATTCCAAGAAAGGTCAATAATCGACCAGACATGGAATTGCACTCTCTAAGGAACAATGTCCTAAGACCCCTCAGGAGAATGATGATATTAGAAAGGTTCCCTATGCTTCAGCAGTTAGAAGTTTCATGTATTCCACGTTGTGTATGAAACCGGACATCTATTATGTAGTGTGAATTGTCAGTCATTATCAATCGAATCTAGGTTTAGAACACTGGATTGTAGTAAAGCACATTCTCAAGTATCTTAGGAGAACGAGAAACTATATGCTTGTTTATTCAGGTAGAGACCTGAACCTTACTGGATATACTGAGTCTAATTTTCAATCAGACAGAGACAGTCGAAAGTCAACATCTGGATCAGTATTTACTCTAGGTGGAGGAGCTGTAGTCTAGAGAAATCTTAAACAATTCAGCATTGCAGATTCCACTATGAAAGCTGAATATATAACTGCTTGTAAAGTTGCAAAAGAGGTGGTATGGCTCAGAAAATTTTATTTTGATCTGAAAGTTGTTTCAGATATGGACAAACCACTAATCCTGTACTGTAATGATAGTGGAGCGATAGCAAATTCCAAGGAACCGAGGAGTCACATGAAGGGCAAGCACATATAGAGGAAATATCATCTTGTAAGAGAGATCGTGCATCGAGGGGATGCAACTGTTATGAAGATAACATCAGAACAGAACCTGGTTGATCCTTTTACAAAGACACTTCTTGCAAAGTCATTTGAGGATCGCGTGCGTAACATGTGATTAAGAGAGATGCCACATTTACTTTAGGGTAAGTGAGAGATTGTGGGGGGTTATGCCTTCAAAGCATGTGTATTGATATTTTGATATGAAATTTAAAGGGGATTACATTTTCTTATAATTGTTCTTTTAAATTACAGTTGAATAATTTATATAAATATCTAAAAATTCCATATTCATTAATGAGACTATGATCTTGTATTAGTACGAGAGGATTAAGATCATAGATAATGAATAAAATTGTCAGCAACATATTAAAGTATGAATTCTTTAAGGAATGGTTGCTAGTACAGTTCACTAAGCATTATGAATGCGTGTGATCTATATCTGAATCATTGATGTGGATAGACCTCTTAGTGAAGATATTTTATATAATAAGATTATATATGACATGACTGATGCGAATTAATATATTTATTAATATGCAGTTCATCATAAAGATTTAATACACATCAATTCGATGATCATATGTAGGTCAGTCTGAATCCTGAGTAGTCATGAACTCTTATGCATGTCTACTAGAGCTTTTGATTCACTCGTTAAGGTGTGTTTGTTAATCAGGCTAGTGACTTTTGTTTTGGAGATTCAGTGATGTGGATGGCTGGAGACATGATCTTACAAGATTTGAAATTTAAGCTTTCCTAACAGATCGTATATTGGTTCCTTTAAGTGTTAATTTTGTAACTGAATGGTTATTGAACTCAAATTTATAATATGATTATAAATTAGCCATTCACTAGTGCATTAATGGTACTTAAGGATCAAGAGGTAATTAGAAGGGTAAAACGATAATTTTGATCAGTTCTAATTTACGGACTAATAATTAGAGGGCAGAACTATATGAAATGATTATATTAGTGTACTACATAAGAATTCTCTGCAAATACATTCTATAATCTCTAAAGTGCAATTCCATATTTATAGTAGAGTAATAATGGAATTAATAAATAAGATTATTTAATTAAAGAGTTTAATTAATAATATGGTTTATTAGAGCTTAGGATTGTAGGTCCATGGTCCACAAGTCACCTTTATACTACGGTGTCTAGGGTGTGAATATTTCAAGACATGAGAAAAGGACTGACTTGCAAAATGAATTTTTATTCTGGGGCAAGTACATAATTTTGAGATAATTATGTGTGATTAATTGATTAAGAAATAATTAATTGAATTACTTATATATTTAAATATAATTTTCGGAAATATATATATTAATAATTATCGATTTTTTTTAATTATCGATAGGTGAGACAGAATATCTAATTTGTGAAATTAGAAAACTAAATTATTATTAGATAATAATTTAAATAAACTAAATATGTTATTTGTGAAATAACATATACGTTAGTTGATAGGGATAATCAGATATATTAATTTTGAATTAACTGATATCTAGATAATTATCTGCAGTTGTGGACAATTGTAGTGGGTCCCACTGGAATTGGTAACTTTACAATTAAATATTAATTTAGTTTATCTCTTAATAGGATACGCCATTATCTAGAATATATACATATATTATTCTAATGGCCTATGTTTTTGAAAGAAAATGAGAGAATCAGTTGATCAAATTATCAGTTCGTCAATCAAGAGTTGAAATGAGAACACGATTGGTGTACGCGAGATTTTCTTTTGTGATTAAACGTTAATCAAATCTCTAAAAGAATAATCATCACGTTCTTTTAGAGAATTGTCTCACTAAAGCCCTTCTCAGTAAATCTCTAGATATCATATGTTAAGAACATCTAGAGACAGAAAAATTTTCTTATAATATTATACGTGCCTAGACATGTTCTAGTGCATTGAGGATTGACTTAGAAGATCTTGGTGTGGATCTCAGAGTTTACTGATGGTTAGACCGATTTCATAGGAACGGAGGATCGATCCATTTTTGCAAGGACACTTGATATATATTACAAGATGTATATGATTTCTAATCTTGTATGTTGTAGATTTAACTTATAAATATATAATGGATCCTGAGTGATTGAAAAAGTATTTTCAATAAAAAATTTTATTTGGTTATCGTGGCGTTGTGCAAGTTTTGTTTTATTAAAAGATTTAATTTTTATTAAAAGTTTAGTTTTTTTAAAAGCCACGCGCTTCCACGCTTCCGCTGCGCACACACTGCGACGAATAACAGTTCTATATGCCCAAAGTGCATCATCAAGGTACAAACTCCAATATTTCCTATTAGGATTCACAGTTTTCTCTAAAATGGACTTGACCTCTCGGCTTGATACTTTAGCTTGCCCACTAGTTTGTGGGAGGTATGGTGTGGTCTACCTTATGTGTAATATTAGATTTTCTTAGCAAAGCTTCGAATGAACGATTGCAAAAATGACTACCTCCATTGCTAGCTCTTGGTGTTCCAATCCTTGTAAAAATATTAGTCTTCACAAAATCTATAACCACTTAGAATCATTAGCCCGAGTGGCTTTTACTTCCACCCATTTCAACACATAAGCAACATCAAGAAATATGTAAAGATTAACATAAGAATAAGGAAAAGGTCCCATAAAGTCAATGCCCCAAACAACAAAAATTTCAACGAGTATAGGTGTTTGAGGCATTTGATTTTGTGATCCTAGGTTACTCGTGCTTTGACAATGGCCGCACAATTTACAAACAATGTAAGCATCCTTGAACAATGCAGGCCAATAAAATCCATACTCCAGTACCTTCAGAGCCGTCCTTTTTGCTCCAAAGTGCTTACCACATGCATAGGAATGACAAAACCTTAATATAGATGAAAATTCAGAATTAGATACACACTTCTTATCATTTGATCGGTGCAATACTTCCACAAATATGGATCATTCCATACATATTGCTTTGTTGTCTTCTTTAGTTTATCCTTTTAAGCACATGTCAAGTCATCTGGCATTTTCTTGGTGAATAAGTAATTCACAATATCAGCATACCAAGGGGTCAGAAATTTCAAAGGGAATGGTTGCTTGTCGAGAAGTTTTACTTTAGAATCAATTAAATAAAAAACAAAACTTATCTATAGCAAAAATAACTGTAAATAGCTCTTTCTTAGTCGTGGAGTAGTTAATTTATGCATCATTCAAGGTTCTTGATGCATAATAGATAACATGAGAAATCTTGCCAACTCGCTACCCTAAATAAGCCCCCAAAGCATAATCACTTGCATTAGAATTAACTAAAATGGGAGGTTCTAATCAAGTGGTTGAATAATGAGAGTTGTGGTTAAAGTTTTTTAAGCTTTTCGAATACCTCCTTGCACTCTTCATTGAAGTCAAACATCACTTCCCAATTAAGCACAAGAAGGGCCTTGCTATCTTTGAAAAATCCTTGTTGAATCTTCGATAAAAACCTACATGTACAAGAAAAGAACAAACCTCCCTCACACTTGTGGGAGGTGGTAAGGAGCATACACGATCTATTTTAGACTTATTTACTTATATTCCCTTAGAAGATATGATATGGCCTAACACTATACCTTAGTCTACCATGAAATGAAAATTTTCCCAATTAAGCACAAGATTAGTTTCCATGCAGCTTTTAAGAACATGGGTGAGGTAAGCATTTGTCAAAAGAGTCACCATAAACATTGAAATCATCCAAAAAACTTCTATGATGCTTTAAACATAATATGAAAATATGCTCATCATACATCTTTGAAAAGTACTTGGAGCATTGCAAAGTCTGAATGGCATGCATCGATAGACAAACGTTCCAAAAGGGCATGTGAATATTGTCTTCTCTTTATCCTCCAGTGCAATTGTAATATGGTAATAACCTGAATAACCATCAAGAAAAAAATAATGAGTATGACCAGCCAATCTTTCCAACATTTGATCAATAAAAGGTAAATGAAAATGATCTTTGCAAGTAGTAGAGTTAAGTTTTCGATAATCAATACGAACTCACCACCCGACTTGGACACGGGTTGGTACTAGCTCATTCTCTTCATTCTTAACCATGGTGATACTAGATGTTTTTGGAACTACTTGGACCGAGCTCACCCATTTGCTATCTAAAATAGGGTAAATCATGCCAACATCTAGTAACCTCAAGATCTCTTTCATAGGAAGGTTCAATCAGCGTTGAACTTCCCTAGTTGGCTTTGCTCCATCCTCAAGTAGAATTCAGTGTATGCACATGGATGGACTAATCCCTTTTATGTCGGCTATTGTCTAATCGATTGCTATTTTTTGATCCATTAAAACACTGACTGACTTCCTCTTGTAATGCCGTGAGGTTCCCTGCAATTATTACCGACAAAGTGTTTTTCTCTCCTAAGTAAACATATTTGGGTTTGATCTCCAAAGTAGGGGCATGCACAATAGAATGTAAAAGTTTCTCGTGAGATAAAAGCAATGAAATAAAAGAAACATTATACTTGTTTGGAGCTTTTGACAATGATTTTAGAGATGTGACGGTCTCCTCAATGTTCTCACAAACTTGCACATTCCTTCTTGGCTTTTTGGGATATTCTAACTCGAGGCTTTTTCCACTAATGATTTCCAATGTATCATCACTATTTAGCTCAAAAAGTTGTTGTGCTAAAGAATCAAGTATATCAACTGCAAAATAGGAATGCAAATCATTTGGGTACCTTATTGCTTCAAAGATATTGAAGTGTATAATCTCACCATTGAACTCCATAGTTAGAGTTCCATCATAGACATCTATCTTGGTTTGGTATTTTCTCATGATAGCCTCCCTAAAAGTAATGGTGTTGACATGGTGTTGGGAAGGAGATTTGGTGATGGTCTATTTTCGTAGAAACATGTTTCCTACTATTACTTACGGGAAACAGAAGAACAAGAAGTACAAGCCTTTTTAGATCAAGTAAAACAACAACGATAAATGTGATTGAATTACGAGATGATGTCAGTTTATTCTACCTTCAAAGTGTCAGACTTGTATGATTGTATTACCAAACGATATGTCAGTTTCTTCTACATTTTTTCATCCTGAAGTTTAGTAAGCCTTAATTATTTTCTCATTAAATTTTACCTGTTCACCAAGTACTAGAGTCCTATATAAATATGGGAAAATTTCAAGATTCACCACTTTTGGAGGGCAACTCTACATAAATGTCCTTTTTTAATATTGCAGATATGGCCTTTTTTTGACAAGTGGCATTGGCCCTTTCTGTCATTGTCTTCCGCACATAATTTTGGTCTCTAGGGTTTTGAACAGCAGTCATGTCTTCCCCAAATAGCTTACACCGCTTCATGCTCGCCACTTCTTGCTCGTCACCTTTCTGTCTCTATTTTCCTTACTGCGTGTTGTTGGTCGGCGACCTCCCCACTCCCTCGCTGTTCTTCTCTCAGTTTTCAGAAATTTTTTTTGTAAAATTAACTATTATTGCGCTGTTAGGGTTAAAATTGATTGTTGTACAGAATATACTATGTTATTAGTATTTTGTTCTTGGATCTAAGGTTTTTTCTGATTATTTATTGAATCTGAGATTTTTTTAGCTTTTTTCGCATGAGTTTTCTGGTTTTTTTTGCGTGGGTTTTCTGGGTTTCTCGATGAATCTTGTAATTTTTTTTTCAAAAAATTGCAAGTCGCTGTGGTATCAAACATAGACACCATACATATCTAATTTATATACCAGTGGAATTGGCCTTGAAAAATTTTCCCTTTGTGCCATTGTCTTCCTCACATAATTCTGGCCTCTAGGGTTTTGAACAGCAATCATGTCTTCCCCAAAGAGCTTCAGCCGCCTCACATAATTCTCGCCTGCTTGTCGCCTTTCTGTCTCTATTTTCCTTACTGTATGTTGTTGGTTGGTGGCCTCCCTCCCTCCCTCGCTGTTCTTTTTTGAGTTTTTAGAAAATTTTTGTACAATTAACTATTAGTGTGTTGTTAGGGTTAAAATTGGTTGTTTGTACAGAAACTAATGTGTTGTTTGTTCTTGGATCTAAGGTTTTTTTTTTCTGAATATATATTTACAAAATATCTTATGGACCTAACATGCCAATTTCCTCCACAAATTAACATAAGTTTCTTTTATTTTCTAGACGAGCATGTGATGACTATAGAGAATACATAGGAGAGTCTCTTTGAGTAAGAGAGGAGCATGTTCTTATGATCTGTTTCTAGGAAGATTCTACTAAACCATGAAAGTACCATATCGTGGAGGTAGATTGGTGTATAAATGATATACCTCTATACACAAATGGGTACATTGAACATAAGATGAGGTACGTAAAAATATACCTTTTAATTTGTTTCAACACTTATCATTTTTTGTTCAATGTACCTTCAGGTACACATGTCTTAGAAATAGTTGATGGAATCTACTCTTAGATGACAACCAACAATGATATATAAATAAAACTATAATTAATGAAAATATAGGTTTAGAAAACCTTGTAAATTTAGATCGAGTCACATATAACGTTGTTCTAAGAGAAGATATGCCCATCGCATTGAGTTATTTCGTGTTCCACTCTAAAGATATAATGATCCTTCAAGAGACTTTGAATGCAGCTAATAAGGGTGAAACATTTTGCAGTAAACTGACTGAACCAAACGAAACCAAACAAAAAATGCCATGTTCGGTTGGTTCTTTAGGGTATTCATTCGATTTAGAATTGTGGATCAAATTAAAGAACCAAAGTTATGGCTCGACTCAAAATTTTGACAGATTTTTTAACTAAATCGAACCAAAACTCTAGTTTTCTATTTATTTTTATTTTTATTATGTAATTTCATATAAAACTGAACTGAACCAAGATTTTATAGTCTTCTATCTATTTTAGTAATTTTCTTTTAAATGTTTTTGAAAAATATTTCTCCATTACTAAGGCCTAACCGGATAACTGAACTAATGAACCACAACTTTCTGTTTAGTTTGGCTTGGTTCATTTTTTAAAAACCAGTTCGGTATGACAATATTGTCGAACCAAAACATAAACGCATCCCTAGAATCTAAGAAATCTTCCAGGAACCCTTAATTGTTCGTAATGGTCAAAAGTACAGATAAAAGTGTGTGGTAGAATTATGAAACTTTCAGAGAGAAATTTTGATAGTAAGAAACCTTTCTCTACTTCCTTTTATGTCTAACGTCATTTTGTTTCTTATAGGTTGTTTTCGGATACAGTGCTATTAGCACTAAACCACTTCTTCTTCTTAGATAGGGGAAGTGTTGCCTACCTATAAATGGGGTAATAAATGTTCAATTCAGGCCGGTTCAGTTAATAGCTAAAAATCAAACTGAATGGGATTGATTGGTTCACTTAATTTTTTAACGGCACTGAACTATAAAAGAGATACAAACCAAACAAACCTAACTAAAAACTTTGGATTAGTTCATTTCGTTTTGTTTGTTCAGACAGTACATATGAAAAGACATAAACTTCAAATCGCCAACAATAAAATCCAACAAAAGTGGAACGATGTAAATTAAAATCGGAGTAAAATCCTTAAACATTTGGCTTTCATACATACATGCACGTAAATCCTTCAACATTTGAATTTATGAACAAGCGAATGCATCCCTAAATTAACGAGCTTGCAACCGCTATGGAAAAGTAAACAAAGAAGAGATTTGGGGAAATATCACAAAACCTAGCGACCTGAAAGCATGAGACTAAATACCCTCTATCAACTGAAAGTGTGCTTGCTACGAAAAGAAACCTTCTTTCTACTAAAAGTGCATGATCTGAAAGCTTGAGACCTGATTCGAGAGTGAGTGGAAGAGAAAAAAGGGGCTTGCAAGCTGATTTGAGTGTGAGAGAGATCTGATTTGAGAGTGAGCCATCTTTTCTGAGAGTGAGTGGGAAAGAAAGAGGAGCTTGATATTTGAGTTGAGAGTGAGCGGAGGAGAAAGAGGGGCTGAGAGAGAGAGAGAGGCTAGAGATAATGGGCTAGGGTAGAGGGATGAGATGGGGATATAATGACAATTAGGGTTTCACTAGTACCTAACCGCTACAATACATTTACAGTTTAGTAGAAGGGTCCATTTTTGTAACGCTTTGAATTTCTTGGAAAAATGGTTCAAATCACGATTTTTTCATAAAAGAATGAGAAATTTACGGATCAAGCTCTAGATCACATGGAAATAAATTATCACTATAACAAGTTGTGTTAACAACCAATCAAATCACGATTAATAGACAAACATGTATTGGTGAATATATAGATGTGGTCAATGAATCCCATGATCGTTAAGATGAACAAAATACTAAGGGTATGTTTACTTGTTGGATTTAGATTACAAGTCCTACATATTTGGGTTTGAAGCGCACCACATTATTAGATTTAAAATATAAATTTTTATGGATTTCTAACCAACTAAAAAAGGAAGATTACAAATCCAAATCCAAATATTTGTTGGATCTAATGTGTAAAATCATAAATATATTTTTAAGCCATCACTCAAACCAACAGTTTAGTATTTGAAGGGCAGTATAGAAAACTTATTTAATCTAACATAATCAAAAGCATCTAACCCAACATAATTTAAATTTATAGTAAACACAATGTTGCAAATCTAAATCTGAATTTTCAATTTAAATCCTTAATCCAAAAATTTAGTAAAGGTGCCCTGAATGTGCGTGTACATGTGAATAATAATTTCTAATAATCTCTATTTTTTTATAATGATCTTCCCAAGAGACTTTGAATGCAACTAATAAGGGTGGAATTTTTGCACCGAACTGACTGAATCAAACTGAACCAAACGAAAAAAGATCAGTTTGGTCGGTTCTTAAGGGGATTCGAACGAAACTTTATTTTTTATTATGTAATTTCAGATCAAACGAAGCCGAACCAAAACTTTAATTTTCCATCTATTTAGTAATTTTCTTTATTTTAAAAAAATATTTTCATTACTAAGGCCTAAACCGATGAACCTAAACTTTGTGTTTGATTTGAATTGGTTAATTTTTCATAACTAGTTTGCAACGAAAATATCCCGGAACCAAATCGTAATGCCCATAGCATCTAAGAAACCCTAGCATCTAAGAAATCTGCCAAGAACCCTTAATTGCTCGTAAGGGTCAAAAGTATAGATATAATATATGGTAGAATTATGGAACTTTAAGGGATAAATTTTGATAGTAAGACCATTCTCTACTTCCTATTTCGTCTAACCATTTTTTCTTATAGGTTGTTTTTGGATTAAGCAACATGTTTATATAGCGCTATTATCACTAAACAGCTTCTTAGATAGGGGAACTCGCTGCCTACTTATACGTAGGGGTGTTCAAGGTTCAATTCGGTTCAGTTAGTACCTAAAAATCGAACAAAATAGAATTAATTGGTTTCGCTTGATTTTTAACCAAACTGAAGCGCAAAAGAGATACAAACAAAATAGAATCTAACAAAAAACTTTGGTTCGGTTCAATACGGTTTGTTGAGTTTGACAATATAGATGAACATACATAAACTTCAAATCGCCAACATTCAAATCAGCAATAATAGAACGATGAACATCAAAATCATTGAGTAAAATCCCTAAGCATTTGGTTTTCATACACATATACAAGTAAATCCTTGAACATTTGAATTTATAAACAAGCAAATGCATCCCTAAATTAACTCAAAAATCCTGAACATGCAGTTCCTGAAAACACTAGAGCTAGCAACAGCTATAGAAAAGTCAAAGAAAAAGAGATTTGGAGAAAAATCATGAAACCCAACGACCTGAAAGCACCAGACTAAACACCATTTATCTACTGAAAGTATGCTCGCGACGAAAAGAAACCCTCTATCTACTGAAAGCATATGATATGAAAGCTTGCGACGTGATTCGAGAGTGATTGTAAGAGAAAGAGTATAGCTTGCGTTTCTGAGTTGAGAGTGAGTGGAGGGGAGAGAGAGAGAGATAGATAGATAGAGAGAGAGAGAGAGAGAGAGAGAGAGAGAGAGAGAGAGGAGAGAGAGGAGAGAGATAATGGGCTAGGGTAGAGAGACGCGATGGGATATAATGAGAGTTAGGATTTCACTAGTACCTAACGGCTACGGTACAATTACAGTTTAGTAGAAGAACCCATTTTTTCTAACGCCATGTAACACTTTGCATTTCCTTGGAAAATCGAAGCCAGAAATTTTATTAAATGGTTCAAATCATGATTTTTTTCATAAGAGAAAGAGAAATCTACGGATCAAACAGAGATCACATAGAAATAAATTCCAAGTTGTGTTAACAACTAATCAATTCACAATGGATATACAAACATGTACTAGTGAATATATAGATGTGGTCAATGAATCACATGACCACCAAGGTAAACAAAATATTAAGGGCACATGTACTTTTTGAATTTAGATTACAATCTTATAGAGACTTAGATTTGTAATCTAAATCTAATATTTACAAAAACAAATGATGTAAAAGTTTCTTTGGGACCCATCAAATTATTAAATTTGAAATTTAAGTTTTATAGATTTTAAATCTAATTAGAAATGAGAGATTACAAATCCACATTCAAGTATTACTTGGATTTAATGTGCACAGACAGAAATATCCTATTAAGTAATCACGTAAGAAAACAATTTATCAAAATAACTCTGGGTATCAACAAAATTATTAACGAGTAAAATCTCTCTCTGAAAAATCTCTCTCTGGTTTATTCCTTCATAACCTTCGTTCCCCACTGACGAAGGAGATCTCAAATATCATTTTTCGGTGAAATTTTTTTCTGTCATTCTAATTATGTTTTCTTTTATTTTCATAATAAATACTTTTCTCCTATCTATTAGATCTATGATGGTTTGTCCTCCACTTAGATCTAGATCTATGGTGATTTTTCCTCCACCTAAATCTAAATTTATGATAGTTTTTCCTGCACCTATATCTAGATCTATGATATTTTCTTTTAGTAGCATTCATTTTATGACTGTTTTCAGTAGACCTAGCCTAGATCTACAGGTTATGCTGGTCAATTGTGTCAGATTCTTCATTAGATCATTTGACAGAGCATATTTTAATCGATTTCAGTCAGACAAGTTTTTTTGGGTGGCAGAAGTATTTCAAACGAGCCAAGATGAAACTCCAAATTATCTCCTATATCGGTTCAGTAATTTTCTTACTGTTGTGGCTGATTAATGTATTTTAGTTGTTAAGATTTTAGGTTGATTTTTGAAGATTTAATTTATCTTTATTGATAAAAAATAAGACAACAATTTATCAATTTAAAGATATTATAATTAATTTAATGTAACATAATCCAAATTATGTAATCTGACATATATAATTTAAATTTATAATAAACTTAATATTATAAATTTTAAATCTAAATTTATAATCTAAATCCTTAATTTAAATCTTCAATTTAAATTCTAATTAAAAATGTAATAAATGTGTCATACATGTGACTAGTACACATGAGAATAATAAATTATAATAATCACAACTTTTATGCTTTTGGTACATAAAACCTTTATGAAAAACAGCACTTTATTAAAGTTACCAATTTTTTTCAGTTGGAATGTGTTTTCGATTATAGTACATTATCAGTGTTAACTTAAACATATATTTTCTTCGATGTATGGCAAATTTCTATTAGTCAAATGATTGCGTCGGGGTCCCCTCGGGGACCATCCGATAAAAAAAAAGATTGTCGGGTGATAAATTACTGAAGTCTACGTAATTCTAAGAAAATTACAAATTTTGTTTGTGATTCTGAGGTTGCAAGAAAAAGACAATTATATATGAGGGACAAAACAAGTCAACAAAAAATTGACGCCTTCAAAGGCGTTAAGAAAGTCTTGCAGTTATTCATGCGAGTTAGAGGAAGAAGACCGGTTACCGGTTACGCTAATGCCTAAAGACCACGTCCGGTTACCGGTTAAGAAAGTCTTGCAGTTATTGACGCGATTTATGTTTTTCTGAAGTTTGTTTGGTTTTTATGTTTTTGTGATTTTTATCTGATTTTTTATAATATTCAGAAGGATTTCCAGATTGTTTTTGAGATGATTTGGAGGTGATCTGGAAGTGCTCTTAAACCCTCAAAGTTAGTTGCTCTGAAGGTGCTACAAACATGTACTAAATTCTCACTAGGTTGTTTCCTTTGCCATACACCACCTCTATTGATATGAACAAAGAGTTTATAATTTTACTGAAAATGTAACCGGTTCGAAGGAGAAATGTGATGTGACAACTTGGTTATAACCTTACACGACTTCTATTAAAATCAATTAAAAAAACGTTTCTATTTTAGCCGAAACATAGTCTTGGTGTAAAGGTTTTGTTTTCTTTCTTTTTTTTTGTCAAGACGTGTATAGGTTTTCTTTAGATGCAGATAACTTGGATGACTTTTCAAAAACCAAAAGCCATATTTTTCTAATTGAAGATCGTTGTTACTGTTCATAATTAACCTAAATGCTCCACAAGGACACGGTCATTTCCATGAAATTGATTAAACATATTTGACGAATTTAATGTTGTTTTTTTGTCTGATCTTAATTAAGAAAACGACTAAGATGCTAGAGTTGTAGAATAGGGTAATTGATTTATTTAGTGTAGAAAAATCACAAATTGCATGCGTCTTTTCTACGTTGCCTGGTACAAACGCATATAACTTGCAATTTGTTTTCTTTTTTAAGTTTGTTTCCTTACAAACATACATATTTCTTTAAAAGTTATTTGTTTCCTTATTTATTAATTTATGTACTACATCCGAGTTGAGACTATTTAAACAATCTTAATTATGTACGTCAAACAACAATTGGTTATCACTAATTTAAAGATTACTAAATTTTAGACCAAACTATTCATCCCATGCATGGTTAACATTTATCACTTTATTAAATAAAACCCACCTAAAAACTCATTTTTTATATCAAAGCTTTACGAACTTTGTGTAGATAGAGATTGTTACCTCTTAAATGTGGGCATACATTCTAGATAGCTGTCAGCTTCTAAAATTTATGTTGATTAAATTCAATTCATTCTCCTAAAATTTCAGCAGTTAACGATTTGTACTCATAAATTATTAATTTAACATCATATACACTTCATGTTTCAAAATTAGCTAAATTAATCTGCATACTCAACGATAACTCAATTAAACGCCTGCTACAATATATGATGCTAAACTAATAATTTAGGCATATAAAATATACATTACTAAAAATTTTAATGTATGAATTAGATAGTATAAGTTAGTAATGGATTTCCGGTGAACCCCATTCTCATTGTGTATAAATAATTTACTTTCTTCCATTTGTAGTCCATAAATTGGTTTTCATTCATTACTCACTTTTGAGTGAAAAACAAAGCTCTCTACACCCTCTTCCTCCTTATTGTAATATTTTATTCTTATAAAATTAATTAGTGAGCAGATGCACTAATTAATTGTTACAAATAATTTTCAATCTTGTTAGTTTTAAATTTTTCTTTGATAAATATTTGACTTCTTAAATTTGTCTTGTCATTAAATCTACTTAATTACTATTGATAAGTATGCTATGTGGTTGCCTTTGAAGAAAAAATCCTCCACATCAGAAATTAATCTCTATTTACTTTCTTGTCTTTAAATTAACCACTATTGTTATTTACTTGCTTTCTTGCTTAATCTGCTACTTCGTCCAAGTCGTTGATTATTGTTATTTTTAATTATTTCTCTATTGCTTTGATTTTCTAATCTGTAATTTTGACGTATTAGTTTCTATTTATTTTTCTTGAGGTACCTATTATGACCCTTTGTGTGGCATTAAATCCCGTGGTTAGGGTAACTTTTGAAGGGCAAAGGTGAAAAGCATAAACTTTATAAAAAGTTGTAGATGTCATAGTAGATTCGTTAATCAAAGTAAATGATGAAATTTTTATACATAAGAATAATTTAGTTATCTTAAACGATAAACACGTTATTTAGAAGTCATTCTTCTTGTTACAAATCAACATGGTAACTTGCTTTTTTAAGCCTCAACATCATGTTAAAATAATTGAAAAAATATATGGTATAGGAAAAGAGCATGAAACTTGTCAATTGCTATCTTCTAATGATTTAGACATCACATTGAAGAATGATATAATTTCCTTCACTTTGGTTTAGTCCAAATTGGAGTAAAACCACTCACAAGAAGATGCCTAAATACATTTGTCTTGTTAGCCTTTTGTGATGCAAGATTCGCCAACTTTAACGATAATATTTTAGTATTAATTGAATCTTCTCTTTGTAATGGTCTAATCTATTTTGATTGCTTTCCTGATTTATCTGTTAGTTTGCTTGATCATCATATTTTAAAAGCCTTAACCTTGAATATAAAGACCAGTGGTTATGAAGTTCTTGAAGGAGTCCAGCCTCTAGCTTTGATTTTCAGAATTCATTATAAAGTTACCAAAACCAATATGAATTTCCAAACTATCAACAAAAGTCCTAAAAATCAAACTCTTTTGATTCAATCGAATCAAAGTAGTGCTAATATTAAAATCCTCAAAAGTATTAGGTGGACTGATAATACTTTATCAACAAACTGGCTTTTAGCCAATGAAAGCCAACCCACTCCTATCCATCATCCTCTTGAAAATATTGATTACATCAGCAATATATGGATGGTACTGTTAAAATAAATTTCCAACCTTCCAGATCCAATCCCCCTAATTAGGAATCATAGCCAGTCTAGACTTCTAAAAATTCTTATTTGGATCCACTACTAATAATGATAACGATCTTAAGATCCAATAATTAGAACAAGAATTAAAAATAAAAAAATATAAGATCTAAGGCTGAAAAGCATAGCCACTAATTCTCAGGTCAGTTAGCCAATCCTTGATAATAAAATTGAACAGTCTGATGGATCTAAATTGCCTACTACCTCTGATTTTCAAGGAGTCTTATCCATGTTAATCCTCAACTCTTAGTATTTAATAAGGAACCAAAAGCCATGAATACAAGCCTGATTGGAAGGGGTTAACGCAACACATGAATGATCCTACAAACTTTGATAGACGCAATAAGAATAGGGAGACCTGTAATATGGACTAAAGGAAAATAATCCTTGCTGAATGGAATACATTTATGCAAGAATTTAGGACTGATATATTTTTTTAACGAAGATATTTATGAGAAAATATTAATGTCATCTCTAAGATTAAATGGGTTAAAGAAGATTCTAGTTGGGTAACTGCTAGTCATCCCCCACCTGAAAAAATTATCAATCATAAAAATTCTTTAGTTACTACCTCTCTTTTTAAAATTTCTAATGAGAGTGACCACAATAAAAATGTTGTTGAACAACTGAATTACGCTAATCAAAGTTTAATAACAATAGAAAAATAATTAGACAAAGTTGAGAATAAGGTTGATGATCTCCATGTGCCTAAAACTGAAAATTCCTTAACTTTAAAAGAAATCAAAATCCTTTAATAAACCTTTCCAATAAAACTGCTTTAAAAATCATCCCCCTCAATAAAAAGATTGATCAATGCTTCAAGAGTTAAATAACAAGTGAGTTGAGTCATCTTCTTCTGTTAATGAGGTTAACCAAGATCATGATTTTGATTTTGAGAGCCATAGGTTCAACTCTGTCTACGAATCTTCCATAATTAACAATTTAGAAGAAACTTTAAAAAATCTTGAGATCAACAAACTTGAAAGAAAATGTTATAGAAGGCCTATTCCTATGGATATTCAATTTTTTTAGTATCCTTTAATCAATCAATTTTCTATTTCTGCTGAAAAATTGTATGAGTGGAATATTTATGATCTTTCGGAATAAGAAGTCCTCAATAAATTATAACACATGGCAATGGGGCTAGTAGTTACATGACCACTCATAATTTACCACATACTGAGCTCATGAAACTCTTAGTCACAAGTTTTACTGGAATGCTTCATTCCTGGTAGGAAAAACATCTCATCCAAGTATTTTATTTTAACAGCAATAAAAATTAATGATGAAGGAGCCCCAATTCTTAGAGATGATCAAGAAACAGTACTTGATGCTATTAATACACTCTTTTACATAATAATTGAACACTTCATTGGTATGCCAAGCAATATTACCTCGCGTATTCTTAATTGACCAATTTTAGATGTCCTACCCTAAGTGATTTTGACTGGTACAAAAACATTTCTTATCCAGAGTTATGGCTAAGGATGATAGTAATCAACTCATTTGGAAAGAAAAATTATAATGGCTTACCCAATTAGTCTGCTCATAAAATTAGAACTGTCTTTATTGATAACCTAGGAAACATAGACTATAATAGTCTCAATTATGGTACCATCATCACAACAATAAAAAATGAATGTCTGAAAATGTGTATTGATATGAAAATCAATAAACAAATACAGGAAAAAAGTTGCTAAATATGAATTAGGCAATTTTTGTGAACAATATGGTTTGTCTGCTAATGCTCCTTCTTAAAAACATAGGAAAACTTAACACCTAAACTTTAATCATAGATGAGCTTACAAGCCCTATTGGAAGAAATTTCACAAAAAAAGAAACAAAAAAAATTTGACAAACATTACTCTAAGGATAATAATCTTTCTAAAAGAAAACAAAATAAATTATTTTTTGATAAAACTAAAATCAAATGTTTTAAGTGTTGGTTGCCGCGGAGCGTGCGGGGCGGGAGCGTGTGGTTCGAGGCCATTTAAAAATTAAACTTTTAATAAAGATCAAATCTTTTAATAAAATAAAACTTGCACAACCCCACGATAATCAAATAAAAAACTTTTTATTGAAAACTCCTTTCAATCAGTCAGAACTCAATATGTATTTATATATTAAATCTACAATATACAAGATTAGGAATCATATACATTTTGTAGTCTATATCAAGAGTCCTTACAAAAATTGATCGATCCTCCATCCCACAAAACCGTTCCAACGATCAGTAGACTCTGAGATCCACACCAAAATATTTCAAGTTAACCCTCTAAGCAGTAGGACGTGTGTGAGCACGTAAAATATTACAAGACACTTTTTTCTGTCCCTAAGTACTCAACACATGAGATCTAGAGATTTACTGAGAAAGACTTTAGTGAGACGATTCTCTAAACGAACGCGATGATTATTCTTTCAGAGTTTTGATTAACTATTAATCATAGAGAAAAATCACTCTGACAACAACTGTGTTCTCAATTCAATGTTTTTTATGAACTGATGAACTGATTCATCAACTGAGGACGTTAGAATAATATGTATATATTTTTTAGATAATGGCGTATAATATTTTTTAGGGATAAACTGGAATACTATTTAATTATAAAATTACCAATTGTAGTGGGACCTACTGCAATAGTGCACAACTGCAGTGTCACACGACAGTATAGTGTTGCACCCCCCCACTAATGTAGTGCCATGTGGCATTACAGTAGTCCACGTCAATCTTTGATACTCAATTAGTGATTGACACATGACAATTACTGCGAATTAAATATTTATTTTAATCAGATAAATATCTAGATATTAGTTGATTCAAATCATTATCTAATAATAATTTAATTATCTAATTTCACAAATTAGATATTTTGTCTCACTTATCGATAATTAGAAAAATAATTGATAATTATTTATATATATAATTTTCACAATTTATATATATATATATATTAATTAATTCTCAATTAATTAATCATACATAATTATCTCGTTATTATGTACTTACCCCAGAATAATTTTTTTTACAAGTCAGTTCTTTTCTCATGTCCTGAAATATCCACACCATAAATTACGTAGTACAGAGGTGACTTGGGGACCATGGACCTATAATCCTGAGCTCTAATAAACCAGCTTATTAATTAAACTCTTTAATAAAATAATCATATTTATTATCCATTATTTCTCCACTATAAATATAAAATTGAACTCTTAATGATTATAGAATGTATTTACAGAGTATTCTCATGTAGTCCATTGATATAATCATTTCATGTAGTTCTGTCCTCCAATTATTAGTTTGTAAATCAGAGCTGGACAAGATTACCATTTTACTCCTCTAAATATCTTTTGATCCTTAATTACCATTAATTCACTAGTGAATGACTAATTTATAATCTTATTATAAATTTGAGCTCAACAACCATTCAGTGCTAGAATTAACACTTAAGAGAACTAACATACGACCCGTTAGGAAAACTTAGATTCCAAATCTTGCAAGATCATGTTCACAGCCATCCACATCAGTGAATCTCCAAAACAAAGTCACTAGCTTGTTTTACTAACAAACTTTAACGAGTGAATCAAAATATCCAGTAGACATGCATAGGAGTTCATGGCTACTTAGGATTCGGACAGATGTACATATGATCATGGAATTGATGTGTATTAAATTTTTATTATAAACGACACATTGATAAAGATATTAATTCACATCGGTCCAGTCATATATAATCTCATTATATAAAGTACCTTCATTAAGATGTCTATACACATCAATGATCCTGATCTAGATCACACACATTCATAATATTTAGTGAACCGTGCTAGCAAAAATTCATTAAATATTCTAGACTTTAATATGTTGCTGTCAATTTTATTCATTATCTATGATCTTAATCGTCTCGTACCAATATAAGATCATAGTCTCATTAATGAATATGGAATTTTTAGATATTTATATAAATTATTCTTCAATAATTGAAAAGAACAATTATAAGAAAAATACAATCCTCATTAAATTTCATATCGAATTGTCAATACACATATTTTGAGGGTATAACCCCCAACATTAAGCGTGGTTAATATGGTAATTTTTTCAGAATCTATCAAGTAAAAAATAAAATTAAAAAATTAAAGATTTCTGATGAAGAAAAATAAGATTTGGTTAGAATTATAGAATCCATGGATTATTATGATACCAGTAATGGAGATTTGGAAGAATTTGATTCAACTGATTCTAACGATTTGAAATCTTCAAGTCCGACAATGATTCTCCTAACATCTCTATGGGATGCAAGGATAGCTATTATTAGAAATTTGTAAATGAGGAGAAGATATTTTACTTGATTTTAACTGAAAATGAGGAGAATATATTTTACTTGATTTAATTAATAGAATTGAGAATCCTGAGTTAAAATAGGATTACCTTGAAAGACTTAGAAATGCTACCCAAAAGAAAGAAGATTATAAGTCTAATAATAATAATGTTAGCCTTTTCCAAACCCTTGAAAAATTCAAAAAAATTAAAAGAAAAGATAAGGAAGATACTCTTCAAGAACTTCAAAAAGAGATAAGAATGAAATAAAAGAATTAAAAGATTCAAAATCTTAAATAACAAAAGAATTAATTTTTTAAAAATGGAAAATTTAATTACACTTCAACAAATATGACAGTTTACATGATTTAAATATAGGGTTTGTAGCCTCATCCTGTAAAAAACTCAAAACAACAAGATTTGCTGTGAACCATGTAAAAGATTCTAGTTAAAAGTTAAAAATAAGCGGGATACAAATTTTTAGAGACGCGGGACTCAGAAAAAAATGAGCGGGATGAAACATTTACCCAAACCTACCCACTTCCCTCAGTTCCTTCTCGAGAGAGATTCTCGATTCCTTGATTTTTAGAAGCTCTTCTTCTCCATTTTCATAGGTTTAGTCTCGACATCGTCTCTCTCCCTAGCTCGACAATCTTCTCTGAATGGTCTATATCCCTCGACAACTGCTCTCCTGATCATAATCATCTCTTCCTATCTCTCTTCCTATCTCGCTCTCTTAACTATCTATATCAGCATTCTCTCTGTCTCTACAGGAGGTGACTTGGGCACGCATGAGCCCAAACCTAAGCTCGTGGTGAACCGCTTTCAATCGGAGCTCTCCTAGTCGTTTGTCAAACCTAGTGCTAGAGGGTATTTCACAGCGCGATCAGTTTTTCTTTAGTATTTTTAGTTTGAATTTGGCCTTGTGGCTGGTTTAATTTTTGTTTATTCTTGTTCATTTTTGTTCGATCTCTACTCTTTGTGATTTCTCTTTTAACTAATTTTATTATGATGAACAAATCAAGATCATATCTCATTTTGGTTGATTTTTTTTCTGAATTTTTTAAAGCTTTTTTGAACTAGAAATTTCTGAGAAATTTCTAGCTTCTATTTTTATTGTTTGATGTCGAGGAAATTTAGGTAGATTTTTTTAAGGATTAGGAGATCCATTTTTTTCCTATTTTGATGAACTCATTTAATTGTGTGCTTCCTATTTCTCTCTCCAGATGAGCTGTTAATTATCGGTTTCATTGATTTCTACATAATTATGATTGTAGAAGAGCCATTGACGATTTCTTCTTCAAAAAGGCAAAGAATATATTATTCGATGTTTAAGATTCGTGTTGAACATTGACATGTTAGATTCAGAGCGTTAGACCGGGTATTGATGGGTCTCACCGTGAACTCTATCTCAAATTTGATCTTGTAAGTTTGATTATTTTGAGAACCTGTAATTTGTATTCATTCGTAATCAGAAAAGTCAATTTCTGATTGAATTCATCTTTTTTTTAATTTACTACTGAATTGTGGTTGTTATATTTGTCAAGCTGCTAAGTACATTATTTGATAATGTGAAAGAATTTAGTGTCTTTCTCAGTATGACTTTCTCAAAATTTGTCAAAATATTTAGTTATAGTTTTAACGAGGCTGATGGGATCTAAGGTGTTGGTGCAAGTCCAATGTGCTCGCATAAAATCCTCTTCACAATGCTCTAGATAGTTAGTTTGCTTCGATTTTCATCTGGAGTTGAATATAGTTGATGGGTTATTGATGTTTCAGTGGGTCCTAGCAAGGCCAATGCGAGACCAAAACTGATGGCGTTTATTTAAATAGATATTAGAGTGGTGGGTGATTGGGTGAAGTTGAATACTGAGACATTTGAGAAGATTATTTTGGAAATTTC
This sequence comes from Datisca glomerata, assembly GCA_003255025.1. Lineage (NCBI taxonomy): Eukaryota > Viridiplantae > Streptophyta > Magnoliopsida > Cucurbitales > Datiscaceae > Datisca > Datisca glomerata. The sequence continues at coordinate 191,982 of QANY01006636.1, forward strand.
AAGTTGGGGAAGAAAGGTGGTGGTTAGCTCAACATTCCTCCAGGGCATTGGTGTACAACATATGGGTTTATAATTGATTTTCCATTTAGTTAATGTATGTTTCTCGCAGGTTAAGCAGTAAGAGGAAATATAATTTTATTTAGTTAATGTCTGATTTTATATTTCTGTTTGTTTCCTTTTAAAGTACTAAGAGGAAATATAAATTTATTTGGAATGAAGAGTGCATTTTTCAAGCAAATTGGATCGATGCTTGAATTTAGTTCTGTGATTCTATTAATTGCAGGTGAAAAAAGAGATGCCGATGCGTAAATTTTATGAAATAATGTCGACTCACGGTATTGAGAAATAGGTACATGTCTTTAGCTTTTTCGATTTCAACTGTATGCTTATTCTTCCTTGCAGTTAGAGGCTGTATACTCTTTGTTTGTCGGTTTTGACAATCTGACTTGGCTATCGATGGAGGCAATTATAAGGTATACTACAAATATTCTCCTTGATTTTTACTTGGAGACAGATTGGAATACATTTAACTTATTTTTTATTTTCCCTTCTTGGGGGCTGATTGGAATGAATTTCAGCTTAGGAGATTCATGATTGTCAAACTTAGTTTCTAGTTAATAAAGTTGCATAAATAAATGTTTATTGCTTTGTTCTTTCCATTCTTGAACTTATTGATTGGTCTATTTTCTTATGTTCTTTCATTTCTAGTTTTTTTAGATTATCTCATTTTCTCATGTTTTGTAGGTTGACTTTAAGTCAGTTTTGAGCACCAAAAAGGATTTGTAGTTTTCTGTTGAGGTTAGAAGATTTAGAAAATGACATTCATTCTTCCTTCACTAAAGTTATGATAGATATCATTGTTACATTATTGGTTACTGATATGGCTGCAAAGCTGCTTACTGTGATGAACTCGTAATTGATCAATTAGGTTATGGCTTTCATTTTATATAGATTTTTGTGTCAAAAATACATAGTTGAACATCTTGATAGTATAGTTTTTACTTATTAATGCATAATTTAGAGAGGATATGATTTGGATCTTTGTGTAAATCTAATGTTCTTCTAACTGCAGGACAAGGATATTATTTGCAGGGACTTCTTGAGTTTGAAGAATAGAATTGTATTCATGAGGTTAACTTGTATGATTTTGTGAAACTTTCTTTTCATTTATTAGAACAAGTGTTGTTCGTATATTTTAAGGATACGTTAGTTTTCAAGTTAGATTTATTTGTAAGCAGATCAGATGAATAATGTGACACTTTGTTGGAATGATATATGTTAATGTTATCAATTATTATATTGGTTCTCTTTATACTACTTAAAATTACTATTTTGAAAGTGTTTAATAAAAATAATTGACTATAACAATGAACTTTATGATATCTCATTTTATAGGATACAAAAATACTTGTGAATATAAATTCATAAGGATTAAAAATACCTATAAAATACATTCAACAGGGGTCAAAAAATTCTATTAAACAACGTTCTACAAGAGTAAGAAAACACTGTAAAAAGTGAGAGACCACAAGGTTCTTCACAGGAGGCATTGCGCCTTGCGAAAAATGTGGAATTTTAAAATGAGGGGCTATCACAGGCGTCGTGAGAACTCTATGGATTACTTTTCATAGGATTTTTTGCTTCTTGTAGAATGCCATATTTCTTGTAGTGTTAAAAATACAAGTCAAGCGAACTAGGGGAACATAGTTAGACCCCTATTCATTCCGATAATGATCTTGAAGAATTTATCGTAAACATGCAGATGATGACAACTTCCTTCAAACCATTAATCACATCAACCCTAAAAATGGAACATATTAGTCAAAGTTATTATCCAAGACTTTGATATCACCACTATAGCTCTTATTGACTCAGGAGCTGACTTAAATTGTATACATGAAGGATTTCTTCCTACCAAGTACTTCAAGAAGATAAAATAAACTTTGACTTCGGCCAATGGTACTCGTATGCATATAAATTATGAAGTCCCTAAGGTCCATCTTTGCCATGACAATGTGTGTTTTATGACATCTTTTGTTTTAGTAAAAAATATGACAGATAAAGTTAGATTAGGTTTACCATTCATTTCTCTATTGTATCCTTTTACAATAGAGTATGATTGAATCATTACTTATCCTATGAATAAGCCTATCAAATTTAAATTTATTTATTTTTCTCACAATGAGAAATTGAAAACTTTGAAACAAAACTATGTTTATAAAACCACAAATTTAATTTCTTGTAAAGAAAAATAATTATGTTTTCTTCAAGATGAAATAAAATTCAAAAGAATTGAAGAACAACTTCTAAGTCCTATTCTTCAAAAATAAATTAAAATCTTTGAAGAGAAAATTTTTAGAGAATTATGTGTTGACATTCCTAATGGATTCTGCCATAGAAAGCATCATACATTCAATCTACATTATATTAAAGGATTTGATGAAAAAAAATCCCTGCAAAAGCGCGACCAATGCAGATGAACTTTGAAATGCTTGAATTCTGTAAAAAGAAAATACAGAACTCCTTAATAAAAATATTATCAGGAGAAGCAAATCTCATTGGTCATTTTCTACTTTTTATGTCCAAAAATCTAGTAAAAATTGAACGTGGAGTTCAAAAATTAGTTATTAACAACAAGCCCCTTAATAATGTCTTAGAATGGATAAGATATCATATACCTAATAAGAGGGACTTAATCAACAGGCTTGGAGATGTTGTATTTTTTAACTTTGACATGAAATCCAAATAAATGAGAATGACAGATATAAAACTGCATCTCTAACTCTATTTGGTCATTATGAATAGAATGCAATGCTTTTTGGACTTAAGAATACTCCTAGTGAATTTCAAAATATATTAAACGAGATTTTTGAACCAATTTATTGATTTTTCAATTGTCTACATTGATGATGTTCTTATTTTCCTAAATCAATTGATCAACACTGGGAACATCAAATTGTTTCAGTCTAAAATCAAATATCTAGTATTCGAGGTTCAGCATTCTATTATTAAGCCAATTGATCGTGTCATACAATTTGCAGATAAAATTTCAGACGAAATCCTTGATAAAATCCAATTACGACGATTCTTAGGATCTCTCAATTATATATATGATTTCTATAACAGTTTAAGAATTGATTGCAAGCCTCTTTTTGAGAGACTTAAGAAAACCCCCAAACATGGATGTCTGTCCATACCAATTTAATTAAAAAGATTAAAACCCACGTTAAGGCACTTCCTTGTCTTAGTATCTCTTTTGTTAATTCATTCAAAAAAATTAAAACTGATGCCTCTGAACTTGGATATAGGGTATCCTATTAAAAAAAACTCCTGAAGCGCCTTGACAAATTGTTAGGTTCACCTATAGTACCTAGTCTCAATCATAGGTTAATTATAGTACTATCAAAAAGGAAATTTTAGCTATTGTTTTATGTATTCAAAAATTCCAGGATGATTTATTAAATAAAAAAATTTTAAAATTGATTGTAAATCTGCAAAACACATTTTAGAAAAGAATGTTAAAAATATTGCTTCAAATAAATTTTTGCTAAATGACAATCTATTCTCAGTATTTTTGATATTTTAGTACATGACTTCCTCACACGTGAATTCTTGCGGGGTCGACAAGATGGGCTCAAAACCCCAGACTAAGGACTCCAAGGCCAGAGTGAAGGGGAGTCATCGACTCCACAATTGGCCCTTAATGCCCAAACCAATGAGGAGTCTTCTACTCCTGACCAAGCCTAATTAACAATCATTGGATCCATTAGACTCAATCACTAATCAGTCCTAGTTAACTAATTTGACCCCTTTTCAATTTCTCAACCTTTTATTCCAAAACTCTCACTCAACCAATAACAAAATATGGAGTGTGTGCGAGTTGTTTATTTCAAGAATAGGTTAGATACAACCAACTGTACTTTTATCTTTATAACTATGAAAAAGTGTGTGCCCGTGAATTAATTTTGATTGAATTAAGAAATCATATTTAAAAATCATATCATTTCGTGATTCATTAGTAAATCTACTCGAATTCTCTATAAATGAAGTGGGCCCATTAACATGTTAAAGCTAAACTGTTTGAAGTCTGAACGCAGCATGATACTCTTTCTACTACTATGCTAATATGTTACTACAGAAATGGTTTCAAATACTTGGATTTTTTTTACATAGAACACTCATGTTGATAAAATGATAACTAAAAGCTCTTCCCCTTACATCCGGAAAATCCCAGCAAAAATCTCTATATTAAGCCCCAATTCGCTCATTTAAAAGATCATGCCAGAATTATGAAAATTCATTTCATTCTAGATCTCCATTATGTCCCAGGTCACAAGGACAAAAATTTCAGTTTCTACAGAGATTCTCTTAGAAACTAAATCTGTAAAATTTAATCCAATAAAAAGTCTTAGAAGGAAAGACTCTCTATCATTCATTTTACATTATTAAAATTATGACCATGGAGGATTTGAAAGCCCATACTTCAGCTTTCTAAATGTTTTTAAACAAAAAATAATACAATTATTTTGAATACATTGATGCATGGTATACAATTTTCCTACATCTATAATACTAAATTTTCACAGTCTTGGTTCCTAAATTTTGATAAAAATTTTAAATCTAGTTTTCCAAATTGGTTCTTGAGATGGTGGTCCATCCATAGTCCCCTCCTAGAGTTACTTCCAATTGATTTTCAACAATACTTTAAGTTGTTTTTAAAATTATAAAAGCAAATACAAAATATCTTGGATACTTAAATGGAAATATGTAATTGAAGATGGGATTCTCACCTGTCAATATTTCATCAAATGGTGGAACAAATTTAATACTAAAAAATTATTGTCTTCATCAACTAAGGATTTGCAAGTACTCACCCAGGCCTAAGATTAGCAAACCCTTTTGCCCAGACTCCATTGACAATTAATGAGCCCATTGACCAAAATCTACAAATAAAGCAAACTCTTTCAAACTCTTCTAAAGGGTCCAGGCCCACTTCCTTCAAAGGAAAATTGAAATCCTCAAAGCCCAAATCCAAACTCACGATCTTCTGTCGAGTCAAGTTATTCAATAAAACCAAGTACCCAGAAGCCCAATCCACTAAAAATGCTCCCCTTCAACAATTGAATGCATAAAACACCCAAAAGGGTCATGCCCTACCGTAATGGACTTATGGAACATTTGAAGATTCAAAGACCCATTTGAAGATGTCCATCTAGGTGGTGATGAATGAATAATATCATACGGTTTTTATAGCATTTTTCATAACGCTATGTCTGCCAACGTTATGAAAACTCCGACCCTACGATAGTATTTTTTAAATGTTATCATAACCACTTTTAATAGCGTTTATAAAATGCTATTGTAACCTTTCAATAGCATCTTTTAAACGTTATAGAAAGTGTGTTATTGCGCTTGGTACGCTTATAATATCGTTTATAAAATGCTATGGAAAACTTTCTATAGCGTTTAAAAAATGATATTGAACGGTTATAATAGCGTTTATAAAACGCTATGGAAAACTTTCTATAGCATTTCAAAAATGCTTGAAAGGTTACAATAGCGCTAGTTAAATGCTGTTATAAACATACCAAGCGCAATGACACACTTTCTATAGCATTTAAAAAACACCATAGAAAGGTTACAGTAGCATTTTATAAACGCTATAGAACGCTATTAAGCGTGTATGATAGCTTGTAATAAAGTTGTTAAAAGCTTTCTATGGCATTTTAAAAATGCTATTGTCTGTCTAACCATATCATAATTGCATTTGCCTATTGTGCTTCTTTACGCTATTATATTCTCTTATAGGGTTTTAAATGCTATAAATAATTTACGCTAATGTATCAAATAAATCATATAAAGATCATCCATTAAATCACTAATTTAGAATATTTATTTAAAGAAATTTGCTAATAAAGATCCATATCAAATGCAATATCAAATGTCTGAAAAAACCCTACAAAAAGCATTCCGAGGTGTTCATATCATATATTACAAATGTTTTGAGTTGTACTAAATATCACAAATACAAGCCAAAGTTTTCATTAAAAAACTTCCATGTCTTCCTGTTGGAATCATATTCCCCATCACTATATGGAGCCACGCACCACCTGAATTACTGTGTTTGTTGTGTTTTCAGTTGATGTATATGAAAAAATAATTGTTATAGTTCAATATCCACTTATAAACATATATATGATCTCTATAGAAAGTTTTCTAATATTCAGACATGTTGATCTATAAGATTGTAATCTAGATTACAAAAACCTATTTCTTGAAATACATATTCTCCATGCATCTGTGTTCTATCCTTGAAAATGCATATATAATAGCAAGTTAGAAAACAACATAAGCAAATCCAACAAAATGCAAGAACAAAAATGCAAATCCATCATTTCAATCCATATTTCTAGCCGTCCCTTCCTCTTCTAGCACCCGCAGCCAACATTTCAATCATGTCCACAAATTATGTCAACCCACATTTCTAGCGATCACAATACTAATCATCATAGAAGAAAAGTTTAACATAATATTAAAAATCCAACTCTACCAACATAAACAAGTCCAAAAAAAATGAAAATCCAACATTCAATCTACATTTCTAGCACCCCACATTCCTAGCAACCCCTCCCCCCCAACATTTCAATCATGTCCATAAATTATGTCAACCCACATTCCTAGCTCTCACAATACTAATCATCATAGAAGAAAAGTGTAACATAATATTAAAAATCCAACCCTACCAAGATAAACAAATCTAACAAAAATGCCCCCACATTTGTATACCTGCTGCTAATAGTACTCGGCCACATAATCTTCTGGACCTGAAGCCAACGAGAAAGAAAAATAACTTTTGCTTAATATTGCCACGAAACCATTAAAATCCAAGCAAACCCTATTACTAACACAAACAAATTTGAAAAGTTACCAATTTAAATTTTCCTTGACCAACTTTACATAAAGTCCCTAACTACTTTTGTCCATAGTCAAATAAGGACCGTGATCATATTATAGGACAAAGCAAACTACACCAATGTCATTCATCATATTATAGGACAAATCAAACTACACCCAAATCTGCCAGACCAACCGATACATTCAAAATCCAAACATCTATTTAAATTATCCACGCTACCTTGAGGACGTAAATTAAGGTTTAAAAATAAGGGAGAGAGAATAGGTCGAAAGCAAAGTTTAGAGAATAACTTAAATTCTTTTTTTATCAGCATAGAATAAATTAAATTCATAGATTAAGTGGGAACATGTGCAATATCAATATGAACAAGAAAGGTTTAAACAAGAAAACAAAAGGTAAGTACCTCGAACAACAATAAATGCAATAATAAAGATCAAATCATATACTAATAAAATAAAATATCAAGAAATTGGTTCTTCAAAATCCAAAAAAATAACTCGACTCAGAATCAAAAGCCAAGAATACAAATGCAAATATAACATTTCAATGCACATGGCTAGCACCCCCTGGTAATTCAATCATGTCCAGCATTTTTGTTAGCCCACATTTCTAACTCCCACAATACTAATCATCATATGAGAAAAGTTTAACATAATATTCAAAATCTAAACTCACCAACATAAACAAATCTAACACAAATGAAAATCCAACATTTCAATGCACATGGCTAGCACCCCCCCCCCCTCCTCAGCATTTCAATCTCTAATCAATTAAATTGCACACAATTTTCATCATCATACCTATAATCACCACCACCATTTTTCTTTCAATCTCAATTAACACCACTAATGCAGCCAATAATCAAACTCAAATCAACCCATTTTCAATCATGTCCAGCAGAATATCAACCAACGATAGTTGGAAAAGAAGTACTTACAATGGGACAATTCTATTAATGGGCCATGCAACTGTGCTACTTACTGCATCTTCAATATATTTCATTGAAAACGTAGACCTCCATAAGTAAGCTCCTGGTTTTGTTGCAACATCTATCCAAACTCTCGTGGCATCAAGTCCAAGAGGCACATGATGAACAAGGTCCTTTGCATCACTTGAAGACCAATGTCCTTCAGCAACTACCTCATTTAATCCAATTCAATCTATTAACGTCAACTTTCTTAAGTGTAAGTTATTATTCACACTCTATAATTAACAATAGAATATCATCAGTTACCAATAATAAAGCTCCATGTGTAAATAAATAAAAGTTTTTAAATTTGTCGAGGGTGATTACATGTCAGAAAAGGATGGTCCTTCATTTCGGTGAAGCTGAAAATTAATTTATACTAGAGTATGAAATTGTACTAATTGGGAAAGTCAACTATATTCACTATTTGTATATTTATGTATACTTGCTTCACTATGCGCTCCATAAGGTTTTGCATATGATCAAATTTGTTCTTCAATTCAATATGATCTTTTTGAAGCCTCGTATAGGCGTGATCCTTTTGAGATAAAATGGAATGTTTGGTAAGAGTCAACCTGTTTCCACATGCTTTAAGTTTTCCATGTCTCTCAGGACCAAGAACTTGAGATAAACAATCATCAGCCAAATTTTGTGTCCCAGATGATGATGCACATTGACTTAACTCATTCAAATTTTTATGAAAGGCAATAATATCATGCAACATTGATTATCTAGTTGTGTGACACTAAATATATAAATAATGAAACACTTACAATAGCTTCAGCAACAGCTGAGTTAGTAGGTTCGCCACTTTTTTATGTGCCCTTGTCTAAACACTGATTCTAAAAACAGATTCAGGGGTTTGGCTATTTTTTTTCTATAAAGAACCAAATTCAATAAGTCAAGGATGGTTAATTTCTTTCTATTAAGAAAATAAAAATCTATATTTTACCATATCTTCAGTCAATCGCGCATATCCTCTATGGCTGCATGTGTGGGAGATTTGTTTTTTCTTCATCTTTATGAATTTGACACTTATTTCCTAGAAAAATGTATACATATGGCATAAAAGTATTAATTTAACTATAAAAACTATTAAAACTCAATCAATGACAAATTACCTTTGATTTTTCTCACATCTTATCCTTTACATAAGCCTTCCACTCTTGAATTGAACTAACATTATCGGGTTTCAATTTCATCATTTCTTGCTCGTTAGCCGCATTTCTTATTGCATGATTCATCAATTGTATATCTCGCCTAACAATAAAAAATGAAGTGTGTATGTCAATGCTAAAAATAATATACTTTTTGCCTAACAATTAACAATTCTATATTTAAAGTAAATTTTCATACATGTATCGATTCCCACATAACCTCCTTCATTCCCATGGGAACTTTTTCCAATCTACAATTGTTATGGGTACGATTTCCCGCACAAGAGGTCCAATAAAAGATGAAAAACTAGCAGAACCTTCACCAATCGATTGGCCCATGTTGTTCATCTCTATGTTAAGACAATAATATATTCAACTTAGTTGCACCTCTCCTTCGTGTGGTCTCTACATGAGAATCAGGTGTAGGCTCACACGAACCGGTAGGGGGTGAAGCTAAAATGTCTTCAAGTGCAGCTCCCTGAGTGTTTGGTATCGAGCGTTTCTTTCTTGGTGGATGTGAATCTGAAATTGATAGGGACTCAGTTTCCAAGACTTTACGTTGCAGCCTTTTCTTTTGATCTGCCATACTAATTAACCTATTCAATATGAACAAAAAATGCATTAGCAAAACACAATATTTATATCACTAATGTAATATTTGAAAGCAATTAAATTAAAGGAAAGAGAAGTTAACATATACCTTCTTTTAGGCCTTAAAGTTCAAGACTTCCAAATATAATAAGATATATAAGTAGGAAAAAAATAGATTGTAAAATATTGATAGGTGAAAGAAATATGCATCGAATATTTTTATATAAATTGACATTTAGTGGAGAATAATGTCTTCACCATCAAGTCTTACATAACTCCATTCATCACTATCATCATCATTCATTTCAAGTATTGAAGACAACTCTTGAGGCATGAAATTCTCATCATTATCGCCATTCTCATTATACATCTCCAAATCATATCAACCTCTAGATGGTGCCCTAAGAGCACTATACCAATTAGAGGTCTCATGCTCTCTAGAATAAAAAATTTGTTTTGCTTGTGATGCTAGTATGAATGACTCCCTGGCAAATTGGGATTGTTCTTAGTGTAGATTGACGATGGTGAAACCATCTTCAACCCTAATGTCATTACTTACATTTTCCCAGATACATTTAAAGATTGGAATATGAAAAGTATAATAATCTAACAAAATTATATCATGGATCACTCCATAATAAGAAACCACATAAAAAACTTTTGAATCGTCTCTAGCACTTGATATGCTCATCGTTATGTGTTATTCAATAAGGGTGTGGTCGAACCATTCTTTGAGTAAGGACGTCCAATCTTAGGAAAATTTATGTGAAATGTTAGAAGTATTTCATACGTTTAGGACAATATTGCAAACTGAAGAATCATGCTTTGAATACCTTTCAAAAGGATACATCCAATGGAAATGGACGAGACCACATAGACGTGCTTCTCGCCCTAAGTGAACCATTATGTCAAAGAATGATGGTGGGAATAACCTTTCAAAGATGCACAATGTTTCAACTACTTCATCTTCCATGGCTTGTATTATTTCTCTATCAATGAAATGCTGACACATTCTATTGAAAAAAGCACATAATCTGAAAATTACATCTTTAGACCCTTTTGGAAGCAATCCCCTTAAGGCTACAGGTAACAACTGTTGAATGAGAACATAGAAATCATGTGATTTAAGACCAAGGACTTTACAATCTTCCATTGATATGCAGTTTCTAATATTAGAATTGTAACCATCCGGTAATTTTAGATCGAAAAGCCTCTTACAAAAGTTTCTTTCTCTTTTTTGGTTAATGGGTACAGAGCAGGAGGAAGGACGATTCTAGATCCATCATCTTTTGGATGCAAGCCATGCTTAATATCCATGTGTTGTAGATCCTTACGTGCACTGGTTCCATCTTTTGATTTTCCTTTCACATCCAGCAATGTCGCAATAATGCTTTCACATATATTTTCCTAAGATTGGACGTCCTTATTATGACGTACTTTCTAACATCTCCTCACTCAAAGAATGGTTTCACATTTAGCAATGTAGCAATAATGCTTTCACGTATATGTTTCTAATGTGCATCACGTCCAAATTATGACGTAATATTAATACCTAGGAATGTGATGACAACCTCTTAAAATAACATCTCAATTTCGAATGATTATTGTATATGAGGGTTGATGAAACTCAACGTTGACTACCCGTAAAGCGCAACTCCTACTGCGTATCGGGAGTGTCTCCACCAAGGACGTACCATGGAGTGTCACCACTGAGGTGCACCCCTTGGGGTGACACCACTGAGGTGCATCCCTTGAGGTGCCGTCACTGTGGTACCCATGGGGGTCGTCTACATGGCAGCACCATGAGGTGTCACCCCCACGGTAACACCATTGACGTCACCCTCATGGGTGTACCTGGAGGTGCATTGATCACCATCCGTAATGCAACTCGTAGACACACCACTACACTATCACAACGAGTCATCATATCACAAACCACCAAGTCAAGTGACAAAAACTTGGGTGGACATATGGTTGCATGGGAACATTAGAGAGGCTATGGACTGTAAGGATTAGGACCGAGACTACGTTGTACTAGGCGGGGGACATACCTCCTCGGTACGACCACACTAGACATTGAGGGTGTGCTACCCTCCTACCTTGGGGATGGGTTTTGTTCGAGAGAACCTTTGTAGAGGAGGCGTTGGGTGAACACCGTCGTCACGCCTCATCGGCTAGGAATGTTCTCCCAAGATCATGATCATTACACAAAGACCCACATGGCGCCACCCGATTAGCTCATGTGTAATCCTTCACTTACTCACCTAAGCATGATCAATCAGCTTAGGTGGCGCGATTTGATTGGCGGGCTTGCAACTAATCAAGGGATTAGTTGCAATGGTCCCCCTCCTTTTGTTCATTTATAAAAGGAGGATTCCTCCTTCATTTGAGGAGATTGGAAATCTAGAAAGAGAAGTTTCCACTTTAGAAAGAGAAGCTCCTATTTCTAGAGTGAGAAATTCCACTTCTAGAGAGAACAAGCATTTGTCACCATCCTTGAGTGTCTAGAGTGCTCCCCCTTCACCTCCCGGCGTCCTCCCCGACGTTCTCAGGCATTATTTCGGTCACGATCTAGGACTAAACAACTCCTACACCTTAACCTTGTGCACCTTTGCATCTACATTTGGCGACTCCACTGGGGCCCTATCCCACATCTACTATACCGCCACCAAGCAGGCTCACATCCGCTCTCACTCCCACGTCCACTCCCGTGTGTGAAGGCCCTATCTCGCATCTCTCATGCCGCCACCAAGTAAGACCATGTCGTCACAAATAAGCTCACGCCCGCACTCACTCCCACAATCACTCCTGCGCGTGAAAGTCCTATCTCGCATCTCCCATGTCGCCACCAAGCAAGACCATGCCGCGACCAAGCAAGACCATGCCACGACCAAGTAAGCTCACGCCTACACTCACTCCCGTGCTCAAAGGTCCTATCTTGCATCTACCATACCGCCACCAAGCAGGCTCACGCCCACTCTCACTCTCGCGCTCACTCCCGAGCACGAAGGCGCTATCCTTCATCTCTCATGCATCCACCAAGTAAGCTCACGCCCACACTCACTCCCGCGCTCGAAGGCTCTATTCCGCATCTACAATGCCGCCACCAAGCAGGCTCACGCCCGCGCTCACTCTCACGCTCACTCCCGTGCACGAAAGCCCTATCCCGCATCTCCCATGCCACTACTAACCCAGACTATGCTTCTGCCAAGCAGGCTCACGCCCGCGCTCACTCCCGTGAACGAAGGCCCCCCATCTCGTGGATGCCAACTCGCCACCATGGCTCCATGCCCCACGTGAGCAACAACTCGCACCCACACCATAAGCATGCAACTAACCTCCATATGATCGGTGCATAACTGAGTACCTCCATCATGGGTGTGCAACCGACTACCTTCATCATGGGTGTGCAACCGACTACCTCCACCATGGACGCGCAACCAGCCTCCATCATGGGAGCACAAACAACCTCCACCATAGGCACGCAAATGACCTCGTTCATGGCATCCAACCATCCTCCGTTGTAGGCTTTCAACCACAAGCATTCACCCAGAACCATGTTCATCTGAATGTTCAAACCAACATTCAAACCCTTGCACAGACTAATGTTACACTAACGCTTCCATCTTTTACTACAATGGATCAAGCTAACTTCATCCAAGGTGCATACAATGTCCTTGTTGGAAGTGGTCATTTCATTACCCATGAAAGCTCTCTAAAAGGAGAGAGTAAGTGAATCGCTGAATGAGTTTGTTATCGACTTCAAACCGTTATACTCGGCCGAGAAAGCTTTGAGACCATACCCTGCAGACTACTTTCCCCCAAAGTTTTGAAAGTACAATGGCAGAAATAGGTATGCCAAGAATCACGGGATACGTTTCATTGATGACATAAGACCCTATGGTTACAATGAGTTCATACGTTTATGGGGAATTTTCCACATCCTTGACGGAGCGAGCTTTCACGCCTTTAATTGACAAAACCCATGATAAAGGTTATGCTTGGTGAGACGCATAGGCTTTCACGCCTCTACTTGAGTACATCCATGATAGACGTCATGATTGGTGAGACGCATAGGCTTTCACGCCTCTACTTTAGAACACTCATGATAGACGTCATGCTTGGTGAGATACATAGGCTTTGACGCCTCTCCTTGAGAACACCCATGATAGACGTCATGCTAGGTGAGACGCATAAGCTTTCACACCTCTACTTGAGAACACCCATGATAAACGTCATGCTTGGTGAGATGCATAGGCTTTCACGCCTCTACTCAAGAACACCCATGATAGACGTCATGCTTGGTGAGATGCATAGATTTTCACAACTCTACTTGGGAACACCCATGATAGATGTCATGCTTGGTAAGATGCATAGGCTTTCACGCCTCTACTTAAGAACACCCATGATAGACATCAAGCTTGGTGAGACTCATATGCTTTCACGCATATACTTGAGAACACCCATGATAGACATCATGCTTGGTGAGATGCATAGGCTTTCACGCCTCTGTATTACTGAATCCAAAATAAAAATCACTAGCCTGTTTTACAAACAAACCTCAATGAGTGAATCAAAATATCAAGTAGACATGCATAAGAGTTCATGACTAATCAGGATTCAGACTGACCTACATGTGGCCATCAGATTTGATGTATTTTAAATCTTTAAGATAAATGGTAAGTTAATAAATATATTAATTCACATCGGTCATGCCATGTATAATCTTATAATAGAAAGTTACTTCACTAAGATGTCGATCCACATCAATGATCTTGATCTCGATCACATGTATTCATAATGCTTAGTGAGCCGTACCAGCAACCATTCATTAAAGATTTCATACTTTAATATGTTGCTGACAATTTTATTCATTATCTATTATCTTAATCCTCTCGTACTAATACAAGATCATAGTCTCATTAATGAATATGGAATTTTCAAATATTTATACAAATTATTCAACAATAATTTAAAAGAACAATTATAAGAAAAATGTAATTCCATTAAATTTCATATTAAAATGTCAATTCACATGCTTTGAGTGCATTACCCCCAGCAATCTCCCACTTGCCCTAAAGTAAATGTGGCATCTCTCTCAACCCCATGTTATGAACATGACTATCAAATGACTTCGCATGAAGTGTCTTGGTAAAAGGATAAGCCAGGTAATGATCTGATGCTATCTTCATAACAGTCACATCCTCTCGATGCACGATCTCCCTTACAAGATGATATTTCCTCTTTATATGCTTACCCCTCTTGTGACTCATCGGTTCTTTGGAATTAGTTACCTCCCCACCGCTGTCACAATATAGGATCAGTGGCTTATCTATATTTAGAACTACTTCCAGATCAGTATAGAACTTTCTACGCCATATCGCTTCTTTCGTCGCTTCACAAGCCGCTATATATTCGTCTTCCATAGTGGAATCTGCAATGCTGAATTATTTAATACTTCTCCAGACTACAACTCTTCCACCTTGGAGAGGACAATTTCATGTTTGGTCGGTATTTGACCTTTCTTGGAATTCTCTATAGAAAATCTCTCCAGCACCTTATCAATACAAGATGCTTGAGAAAGTGCCTAGAACTTGTTCTTTCTATCACTTAGGATTTGGATGCCTAGAACATAGCTCGTCTCTCCTAATTTTTCATTTGGAATTTATCAGCTACCACTTCTTTACTTTTGATAAAATTTCTACATCATTCCCAATGAGTAGAATATCGTTAACATCAAGAACTAAGAAAATCATCATCTTGTATTTGATGTATTTATAAATACAAGCTTCGTCAACATTTTGCTCAAAGCCATATGATTTAATAAACTCAGCAAATGTAATATTCCAAGATCTAGACGCTTGCTTTAATCCATAAATAGATTTAACCAACTTGCATACTTTCTAATATTGCCCCTTTTTCACAAACCCTATTGGTTGTATCATATATATGCTTTCTTTAAGAGAGTCATTAAGAAAAGTTGTCTTCATGTCCATTTGCCATATTTTATAGTCTAAACTAGTGGCAATGAACAAAATGATACGAAAGGATTTTAGCATGACAACATGGGAGAATGTCTCTTCATAATATACTTCGTCCCTTTGTGTATAGCCCTTGGCTACCAGTCGTGCCTTGAAAGTCTCTACTTTTCCATCTGCACATATTTTCTTCTTCAAGATCCATTTACATCTAATAGGCCTAACATCTTCAGGTGGATCTACAAGTTCCCAGACAGAATTAGAATACATCGATTCCATTTATTGGTTCATGGCATCTTGTCATTTCTCCTTTTTAGGATCATCCATCACTTGATAATGATGGTTTCTGTAGTTTGTTGTTTATCAGTTGATAATGAAGGTGGTCTGATCTCATCAGACGCTAATTCTTTGAGAACTACTTTGCTTCAAGGTTTGAAGTTTTCATGTAGTCGTGTTCAAGGAAGGTGGCATTTATCGATACAAACACATTTTAATCCTTGTGAATTTAAAATTACCCACCTCTAATCTTTTGAGCATAGCCAATAAATATACACACTTCAGACCTTGAGTCTAACTTTCTAGTCTTGGGTCTAGGAACATGAGCTGGACACCCCTATACAGGGAAATGACGTAAACTGGGCTTGGAGCCATTCCACAACTCTAAATGTGTCTTGCTTATGAAATTTGAAAGCACTACATTCAAAATGTAAGTTGTCGTTTGAAGTTCATATCCCCAAAAAGTGAGTGATAGTGATAAGTAGTTTAACGTCGACATAACCATATCCAATAAGGTTCGATTTCTCCTTTGTGAATACCATTTTGCTATGGCGTTCCAGGTGTTGTGAGTTGCGATAGAATGCCATACTCCAGCATGTAATCCTTGAATTCTAAATCCAAGTATTCACCACCTCGATCTGATCGAAGTGTTTTTAATGATTTACCTAATTGCTTTTCAGTTTCAGCTTTGAAGTCCTTAAACTTTCCAAACGTTTCAGACTTTCTACGCATTAGGTAAGTATAACCATATCCACAGTAATCGTCAATAAAAATGATAAAATATTCATACCCACCTCTCGCTTATACATTGATCGGTTCACATACATCACTATGTACTAGCTCAAGTGGTTTCTTAGCTCTTTGGCCATTTTTAGTAAAATGTCACTTGGTCATTTTACCTTCTAGACAAGATTCATAAATAGAGAGAGTTCCAACTTTTAGGTCTCTCAAAGCACCATGCTTTGTTAACCTATTTAATCTATCTAGATTGATATGTCCCAACCTAATATGCCATAGATGTGTGTTATCATCATCATGAGAAACTCTTTGTCATTTGTTATTTTTAGGATTTTCTAATTTAAATAATTCATAATTATTTAACGCGCGTTTAGTCAGTTAAAGTATATACAGTCTGTTCAAAACTTTTGCAAGACAAATATTGTTCATGCAGTAACGAAAGAGAAATCAATTTTCTAAAAAATCCAAGAATATAATAAACATCGTTCAAAACTAAATAATTATTTCCAAAATTAAGGCGGATTGTCTTCAATGCTTTTGGTGACACGAGCACTCCATTGTCAATTCTCATAATGACCTCGTCATCAGCCAGCTCCATTGACGAATCAAGCATCTGCAAAGAAGAAAATACATGGTTAGTGGCTCCTGAATCCAGTATCTAGGATGACAAATCATATTCCACTGAACAAGCTTTAAGTACAAGTAAATCATATTTAGATTTCTTTTTCAACTCGAAGAGATACTTGTTACAGTTTCTCTTCCAATGACTTTCAACCCCCACAATGAAAACATTTTCCTGCGAGTTCGATGTCCATATTGATATTCTCGCACTCGGCTAATCTTTTGGCCATCTTTCCATCGTTATTCTTGCTTTTGTCCTTACCATTCTTCTTCTTCTTTTTGTTACTACTAACAATAGAGGGAGAAGGGTTTTGCTTGATAACATTTACCACACCCCCAATGGTAGACCCTATGTAAATAATCCAAGTATTGGTTGTAGGCCTTTTAGGACTTTCTTCAGTAACATAAATTCATTATACTCATAAACTAGCAACATGTTCGAGTTGGATTTCCATCTTATGGAGTTATCACCATTTAATTTCTCAAGTGTAAGTAAAGCAGTAATAGGGTTGTTCATGGTAGACATAATAATAACTGAAAATAAAACATACCTAATTCATAATAATTGAAATAAATATCCAGAATTCGGAAAGTAAATATGATGCATGAACGTAATATATAAAACCCATAAATTTAATATTTACTAATCCATGATAAAATAACCTAACAATTAATGTGCTGCCTTAGGGTCAGTCAGATTAATCTTAGACTGTCTATGAGACATTCTCATCCTTATTAATTAAAACTTAAAAAACTCATATTTTCTCTTTTAATAAAGTATCGCTAATTCAGTCAAGTCACAATTATCCACTCAAAGCTTAATTGTGACTTTGTGAGTGTAACCCATTATTTTAGATTTCATGACTTGATTTAGAATATACCGCCTTAAGGTCGGTCAAAACTAAACTACAACACTTAGTCCTATCTTCTTAATAAGTCTAACCTTGGTATTGATATAGCTCAAAACTTTTCTTAGGAGGATGAAAACAAAGTCATCTCGAGATCCTCACTGTACCTCACGATGTTGTACTAATAATGGAGACCATTGGTTACATTGATGTCAACCTTCTCTCACTTACTATTTTAAAATAATTGTTTTTGTTTTAACAAATCAATTAATTCCAAATTAATTACTAGTTAAAACAATAACCCTATGAATGTGAAATTAACAGTTATTCCAATTTTATTGGTCTAAGTTCATTTAACCCTCTAAAGAGCCTAAGTCATAATTAAGTGAACTTAGAATAACAAATTAATTACATTCATCAAATTTTAATAAAACTCTTTTAATAAAGTTGGTGATCCTAAAGGTTACTATAGTCTTTACAGTAGTGTGATTATCAAGTTTTAACTAACTTAAATCTAGCAGTTTATATGCAATTGATTTCACAAAGCAATCCATATAAACATATTAGGACAATTTTAATCAATCATGTTTCTACTAATGAGATGCATGATCAAATAAAACTGTTTTAGATTTTATGTATGGCATGTGATTGACTAATGCATGGTCGTGTTATCAATCATATCAATAAATATTTATTTAATAATTAAATAAACTAATGATGAACCAGGTGACTATAGGGTATTTTTAACCAATCATGTTTCTACTAATGAGATGCATGATCAAATAAAACTATGTGGGGTTTCATGTATGGCATGTGATCGACTAATGCATGGTCATGTTATCAAGCATATCAATAAATATTTATTTAACAATTAAATAAACTAGTGATGAATCGGGTGACTCTCCCTTCGCCGCCCCCATCCACCATCGGCCGCCGACCACCGCCGAATGCCACTGATTTTTCTGGCGACATTGTCGCCGCTGGTCTAACGGCGGCGCTAGCGCCGGATATCTAATATCTAGTGTCGAGCCTAGAATTCCCTAGAATTCCTACTTTTACGTTTTCCTCCTCGTTCCTATCGTGTGCCATTCATCTTCTCACGAATTATAAAAATTTCTACGCCCTAAAATGGCTTACATAAGATCAAAGGAAAAATAAAAAGAACAAAGCCCAAACCCATAGTCACCATACAATTAACGATTCATCATTAAACCATACATTTAGAAAACAATCCATCCATCATTCATGCATATCAAAATATTATGAATAATCCAAGAACACCCTTACAGTGTTTAATGCATAAATATATAAAGACCGTTCTGATACCAATTGTTGAAAATGCGGCGTTCACGCGACGGAAGTGTGGGGCTTTTAAAAATTTATTAAAACTGAATCTCTTACGATAAAATGAAAATAAACGCGATGTAACGGTTTCCAAAATAAATTTTTTTATTGAAAACTCTTTTTCAATCGGATCATTATATAGTTATATATTAAATCAAATACATACATGGATACGAAAATATACCTCTTGTAGTCTAATCAAACGTCCTCGCAAACCAATGATCTTCCGTTCCCACGAACAATGAACTTCGAGGTCCACACCAAGATCTTCAAAGTCAATCCTCAAACACACTAGGAGGTGTGTGGGCACGTAGAATATAACAAAAATAATTTTCTGTTTCTAGATGTACTCAACACATGCGATCTAGAGATTTTCGAAGAAGGAATAATTTTGTGAAATTAATCTCTGAAATAATACAATGATTATTCTCACAGAACTTTTTGATTAACTTTTAATCTCAGACAGTTTCACCCTGATAGAAAACTATGTTGTTGGCACACTAATTCAACATTAAAGCCAATAGAATAATAGTTATATATATATATATATTTTCTAGGCACCATAGAGGGCATATCATATAAATTGAGTTTTCCTTACACCAAAAACATAGCTGAGTATAAATTGTTCGCCATAGGTCTCCTTGTTGCACGATATCTGGGCAGGACAAAGTCTAAGTGATAGGGGAATCGAACATCATTGTAAAGTAGTCACTCAAAGAATACACTATCAAAGATCCAACTCTTGTACTGTATTGAACAATAGGGAAGGAACTCATTACTACCTTTGAGTCTGTATCTCTAGAGCACATACCCAGCGACGCGAATCCATACATGTATGCGTTAGCCACTTTCTGTTCCAAGTAATTTTTCCCAGATAACGACCAAATATCACCATAGTCAAGAGGCATGTCCCCATCACGTAAGAGAATCGCTACCTAAGGAAGAGGTCAAAGAAATAAATTGGAGAGCAACCGTTAATCCAAGCACTAACGAACCAAGGTGGGTAAAGGTTTCTCAAAGACCTCAAAGATTACATCGTGCTACAGGGAGGCTATACAAAAGGTATATCAAAGATATACATGGATATAGAATTTATACCTCTTGTAGTCGAATCAAGCGTCATCACAAACCAACGATCTTCTGTTCCCACGAACAACGAACTTTGAGATCCACACCAAGATCTTCCAAGTCAATCCCCAAACATACTAGGACGTGTCTGGACACGTAGAATATAGCAAGAACAATTTTTTGTTTCCAAATGTACTCAACACATGAGATCTGAAGATTTTTTGGAGAAAGACTAATTTTGTGAGACTAATCTTTCAGAGAATACAATGATTATTCTCACAAAACTTTTCGAATAACTTTTAATCTCAGAGAGTTTCACCATGATAGAACCTGTGTTATTAGCACACTAATTCAACACTAATGCCAATAGAATAATATCTATATATATTTTCTAGGCACTCCAGATTTTTAAGGATATAAAAAATGATAATTAATCATAAAATTACCATTGCAGTGAGACTCACTAGAACTGTGCACAACTGTAGCACCACACGGCACTGTAGTGTTCTTTGAGGTATCATAGTGCCTCACAGCATTGTCATTCAAGACCCTGTTTTAAGCACTTTCGGAGGCCTGGAAGTTGTTTCGGTCATAATTTTGGGCTTTTTCATCATTTCTATCTTTTTTAATTTTTAGGGTTTTTTACAGCGGTATAAATTCATCTTATTCGGTTGTTTTAGGCAATTTTTGATATTTTTAATGAGAAATCGTTCTTTTATTTCCAATTTTTGGTATTCTTGTGAATTAATGAAATTGTTGCCTAATCCTAGTAATCTTAAGATTCAATAGGTTTTGGAAGATCGATTGCTAGAAATCATGCGCGATTCAACAACTTTTAATATTGTTAGGGTTTTTTAGGCTTTGGCTGCATCAGTAAGTATAACCATATCTAGAGTAATCGTCAATAAAAGTGTGAAATATTCATACCCACCTCTAGCTTATACAACGATCGGTCCACGAACATCATTATGTACTAGCTCAAGTGGATCCTTGGTTGTTTGGCCTTTTTCTGTGAAAGGTCACTTGGACATTTACTCTCTAAACAAGATTCACAAATAAGAAGAGTTTAAACTTTTAGTTCTCTCAAAGTACCATGATTTGTTAACTTGTTTAACTATCTAGATTAATACGACCCAACCTAAGATGTCATATGTACGTGTTATCATCAGCATGAGCAACTCTTTGTCATTTGTTACTTTTAAGATTTGCTACTTTAAATAATTCAGAGTTATCTAATGCGTGTTTAGTTAGTCTAAGCACTGTTCGATAATTTAGCATGACAAATATTGAATCCATTTTTTGAAATAATAAACTCATTATTAACAAAAATTAAGGCAGAAGTTTCCCAATGCTTTTGTTGACACGAGCGCATCACTGCCAACTCTCATAATGACATCGCCATCAGCCAGTTCTTTTGATGAATCAAGCATCTGCAAAGAAGAATACGTACATGGTTAGTGGCTTCTGAATCAAGTATTCAGGATGACAAATCGTATTCCACTAAACAAAATTTTAGTACAATTCAATCTTATTTACCTTTATTTTTCAGCTCGGAAAGATACTTGTACAATTTCTCTTCCAATGACCTTCAACCCCACAATGGAAATATTTTCCGGCGAGTTCGTTGTCAATATTGTTCTTCTCACCCTTTTGGCCTTCTTTTCATCATTATTCTTACTTTTGTCCTTACTATTCTTCTTCTTATTTTTATTACTACTAACAACAGAGGAGAAGGGTTTTGCTCGATAACATTTACCTCACCTCAATGGTAGCCCCTATGTCAATAACCCAAGTATTGACTGCAGGCCTTTCAAGACTTTGTTCAACAAGAATAAATTCATTATGCTTCATAAACTAGCAACATGTTCGAGTTGGATTTTCATCTTATGGAGTTATCACCATTTAATTTTTCATGTGTAAGTAAAGCAGTAATAGAGTTGTTCATGATAGACATAATAATAACTAAAAAATAAAACAAACATAATTCAATATAACTAAAATAAATATCTAGAATTCGAAAAGTAAACATGATGCATGAATGAAATATATAAAACACATAAATTTAATATTTCCTAATCCATGATAAAACAACTTAACAATTAATGTGTTACTTTAGGGTCAGTCAGATTAATCTTAGACTTTGTATGACACATTCTCATTATTATTATCTCCTGCAATGATTTGTCTAGAGATAAATCTCTACTTGAACCCTTCAAGTAATCATACTGTTTGTTGTCCTAAATTTATTCAGAGAGCATGTAACTACTTGAAGCGTTCAAGTAATATTTTTTTACTACTTGTAACCTTCAAGTAACATTTTGTCTACTGTTAGTGAGCAATCTAGATAGATAATTGACATCATCCATACAGTAATCAATTTTTAACCCATAATCAGTTTATAATTTCTTGAATTCCAATCAACAATATATCTAATAAAATATTGATTACCTGAAAAATAACGTCAAAAATATTGATTTGTCGATCTGGGTGGAAGTCGTCATCAATATGCCGCCAACAAAATAAGAAAAAAATTTGTTATATGTTGTAGAATAGAGAAAATGATATTAAAAAATATCTACTTGAAGGGTTCAAGTAGTCTTATGCTAGATGTTTGGATGGAAAATTTTCTTATTTGAGTTAGTATGACAGTGTTTACCTAAACTGTCATAAAATGTTTACCTATTATGACAGCCATTTGTTTTAACTGTCATAAAATGTTTTTGCCCTTTTTTATAGGACATATTTGCATAGTTATATATACCCAACGTTAATGTTAATTACAAAAATATCATCTATATATTTCTCATAATCCTAATTCTCAAATCAGAACTCACTCTCAGCCTTCTCTCTCACTCTCAGCCTGTGTTCCTGAGCTAACTTCTACACTCTTCTACTTCTCTCTCTCTAGCTCGTCTCTACACTCCTCTCTCTCTCTCTCTCTCTAGTCTTGTTTGTCTGGACTATGCCCACCTGGCTTGTTGATCAGGGCCATTTTCTATTTTTCTATATTTGGACAAAATTTACGAAGCATGTTTGTCGTTCTAGTACAGATCTGGTAGAATTACTTATGATTTTAGTTTTCATTCTTTATTTGAGCTTTTCTTTCTGGTTTAAATCTCATATCAAAACTTTATATAGGTTTAGGTTATGCTTCAGTCTATGCCATGGTTGACAGTCTCAATTAAGGAGAACTTATTAGTCTTTGTATATTTGCTTGATTCATTCTTTAATATTATAATTTTGGAGGATTTTGTGCGTCGCTTCTTTAATTTGTATGATAAGAAGAAAGCTTTGTTTCTATTTCGAAGGTAAGACCCAGATCTATTGTTGAACATAGGAATTTTATGAGCCTATTTGGTCACTGAGAAGGATGGAAAATTTAAGCCAAATGTGATTTTTAGGGTTTTATGTATTTTCTATGTCTCTTACAAAAAGGAGATAATTTTAGCTCAGATTAGAGCAGGTCATGCAATGTGTCCAGCACTTGTTGTAGATGAATCGCTTATTGGTCATCATAAGGTTTAAGCAAAACTTCAGGAGGAAGATCAGTTCCAGTTCAATTTTTCGGTACCCATGATTTTGCAAGGTTTGTATTGTGTCAATTGCTGGTATTTATGTTTCTTAATGCTATGGAAATTCTCAAATCATGTAACTTATAGCTAGCTCTTCTCCTCAAAATTATGTAGTTACTTTCAAATTATTGTGCAGGATTAGAGTAAAATAAACTATCTCATTCTCAGAGGACCTCTTTCTTCTTTCCATTTGAAGTACAAGAAACCTCATTTTTCCGGAGCTTGGAAGAGGCAAAATTGTAACGTTTAGATGTTATTTTATTTCATTTTATCCTAGAGAACTAAGCTGCTAGTTTTGTCTAATATATACATTTTTGTAATTTATTTTAACCAAATATAAACTTTGTAGCTTTGAGTGCTTCAGGATGTTGAGGTGTTGCCTAGATTTTAATATAGCATGTCCATGTCAAGAATATATGTTCGTCCCAAGAATGTTCTGTTTATGTAGTATTTGATTCATCACCCTAGAGTCATGTGGTTATTTCTCTGTAAAGCTAATGTTGTCATCTTTCTTTTCTGTTCAAGTTAATTATTTTCATTTTGAAAATACACATTTTATGCAGGTACCTAAGTGAGTAAAAGCTTCCAGCCAGTATGGTACAAATGCAAAATTGAATTCGGGTAGGTGATTGTGACAGTGCTAGTGCAAAGGGTGAATAGAGTACAGATTCAAGTGAAGAACGTAAAGGAGGGACTGAACAATCAGTGGATGGCATAAGAGCTCCTCCATATGTTGTTGGAGACTTGCAAATAGTAATCCTTGGTATGGTTTATCTTGCTATCAGATCAATACTACTAAATTTTTATATGGCTTCTTATCCAAAAACATATCTTGCTATTTCCATTTTGCCATCCAAAACATCATTTGTTCTTTTTTTTAAGGAGAATATCATTTGTTCTTAATCTCTCATGATTCTAATGCATTTCTCAGTGTTATTGATGTCTATCTAAAATTGTTATTTTAGTTTCTTAATACTACAATGATTTGAACGTCGAAACTCCTCTTTTAAGGGAAAAGGTGAATATTAGTTACGCTGTTACCAAAGTCAAAACTGTTTGAACCCATCTTGCATTGGTTCTTTTAGTAATTACTACTAAGTTGATGTACAGATTTGGTAGTTGTCAGAATGTTTTTGTCTGCTTGATTTTTATAATACTTTCAGTTGTGGTTAAATCATATTACAAAAACCTAACCTCGGGATGGCTCGAATTTTCCCTTGGATAATCATTTATAAATCGAGAGCTTCTTTACTAGATTTGCTTTTCTAGGATGGTCGGCTGCTTGGGGTGGAAATCTTACTCTCGATAACTTAAAGAAAAAAGGTATTCACTGGGTCATTAGGTGTCTCTCTGCAATGATGAGGAAAGTAATAACCATTTATTCCTACACTGCTCATTCACTATTGTGCTTTGGAATTTGGTTATTTTGAATGCATGTATTAGTTGGTGCATGCTGAAAAATGTGATCGAAATTTTGAGGGGTTGGATATTTTTGGGTTATAGGAAGATGGGGAAGAAGCTTTGGAAAGTTTTCCCGTTGTATAATTTTTTGAATTTTTCGTCGGAAAGAAATAGAAAGATTTTTTAGGGGATTGAATCCCAAATGGATTTTATTCTTAAGTCATTTGTTCTTTCTTATAATTATGAATCCAATGCTTTTATTAGTTGGATAATCTGTTGTTTTTTTGTATTTGCTTCTTTTTATTCAATACACATACCTTTTTATGCCCTTCATTCCACTTATCAGTATATTGAATTCTTTTTTTCAGGAAATATTGTTAGGGATTTAGAACATTTCCCGGATAATGGATTCATCTGGCCTAAAGGCTACACTGCTATAAGGAAGTTTGCTTCATTGACAGGTGGAACGTCTTTGAACATTAGTTATAAGTATATCACATAAATTAGGTTTTTCTGCCATGTTTTTTCTTAAGTTTCTCCATTCATATGAATCATATTCATTTCATGTGTTAGTTTTAGCTGACAACTTTTCGTCTTCTAATATGGGGCTTCCAGATCCTAAGGTTTGTACTTCATATTAATTTTTGAGGGATTTTGAGTCGAAGATTCGACCTTTATTCAGAGTAACAAAGGATAATGGAGAGCATGTAGTTTTGTAATTTAAGCAGTGAGATTTTGTTTTATCTATGGTTTGTTTTGCTTATATTTTTCGCTCTGTGATTTTTTCTCGCTACCTAATTATGGTCGCCTTGCATTACTGTTATTGTATGAAGTCACAGATACTTACTTCTTGATACTTGTATACTTTTTTTAACTTTAATATAATATATTATGCTTAGATTTTGAATGTGTGTATTCACCACTTCCTTCTGCAACTCTATGGGATTTAAGAAGTTTCTTTGGCATTCATGGAGTCATATTTAGATATATTAGCATCTTTTCCAGTAGGAAACATAGGTTGTTAAATGTTTTCTTATGTTTATCATGGAATTTTGCTAATTGAATTTGCTCTAGTATTGAATATATTGCTGTCATGGAAAGGCATGATAGTTTTTTATGAAGAAACTAGTCTTTTAATGATGGAGGCTCCCCATCATCTAAAGTCTTTTAGCGGCATCCTATGATGATGGGGATTCCCCGTCATCTAAATATTTTTCGCGACATCCAATGATGATGGGGATTCCCAGTCATCTTAAAGTTATTTGTGGCATCCTATTATGACGATTTTTGTTAAAAAGAGTAAAGATGATAGCCTTATATATGACAGTCAGCTAGCTATCATTATAGGTTTATGATGACAGGTTTTGACCGTCATCTAACCCCATTTTATAGTAGTGTCCATTTCTCCATTCAAACCAATCAACATTATCCATGCTCATGCGACGACATTTGTGGAAGACCTATAAAATTTAGAGACCATGGATCACCTGCCTCTGCTTGCATAACGTCATTTGTTTTGCATGTGAATTCTGCTAACATGTCCATTACTACTTGTCATTTGAATGCTTGTAGAGTGATGCATGCTATATCAAATTCAGAAAGTTACAACAACCATCTCGCCAGCCATCTAGATAGAATGAGCTTAGTAAGCAAGTACTGAATTAGATCTTTTTTGGTCATGAGATGGATCTGATGATCTAGGAAATAATGACGCAATATCTACGCGGCATATATTAGAGCAAGACATGACTTTTCCACCCTTGAATATTGACACTCTACTCCTTTTAGATGTCTGGTCACATGATAGACTGGGTACTCATCTTTGGACACATATTCTTGTGAAAGGAGGGCTCTTGTGGTTGTATTAGTGAAGGTAATGTATAGTATACTCATAATGAAATGATTTGTACTATCAACTGATGAATCTTTTGATAAGCCTCTTGGAGGTCTGGATTTCATTCGAACTTTCTTTTTTTCTTCAGCGGTTGGGTGATGATGGTTATGATGGAGAACGTTCCCAGGAAACTTTTCAACTCCTTCTAACTCGTAGGAGGTGAGATGTGATTATGGTATGGATCTCCTGTGGGTCTATGTCTATGCCCCTCCGGTGTACAAAGAATCTAAAAAACTTGCCATATGATACTGTGAAAGCACACTTTCTTGATCCATCTTAAGGATATATAGTTTGAATCTTTTAGAGACTCTCTTAAGCACTAAACATTGATCTTGTCGTTTTTTCAACTTCATAACCAAGTCTTCAACATAGTCCTCAACATCCTTACTCATCATGTCATGGAATATCGTAGTCATGGCTCATTGTTAAGTGGATCCCCTATTTTGAGCCTGAATTGCAGTAATGTATAAAAATTCTCAAATGAGATTTGGAAGGCTATGTTTTATGCATCATTGGGAGACATTTTAATTTTGTTGTATCCACTGAATCCATCCATGAAGGAAATCATGCCATGTCATGTTGTTTCATCAACCAAATGTCTATGTTCGGGAAAGGAAAATCATCATTTGGGCGTACTTGGTCCAAGTCCCTAAATTTCACGTAAATCCTTACTTGTCAATTATTCCTCTTAACTAGTGCTATGTTGGCAAGCCAAGTGGGTTACTTCAATTTGATTTGTTGCTCTATATCCAGATGAAAGTTTTGCTCGGGCTGTTTTAGGGGAACTGATACGAATCACGCCAAGGAATGATGAAACTCGCGATTCAAGGAACCAAGATCATTTTACTCAGATTCAAAATGGAATGTCGAGGACGCCACAATCCGGGATGGATGAACGGATTAATAAGTCGGGGTGAACACCACAGATAAAAATCTGATAAGTTCGAACAGTTCTAAAAGAACCAAAGAGATCTCTCTAAAACATATTTTCAAAATAAACTGTCTTTACATGATATGAACCCTCTTTATAGAGAGATGGTTACAGCAACAATAATTAAAGTCTATTAAAGTAAATGAAAGTAGAAAAGACCCTAGGAAAGATAAAAGACATTTGGAAATTGAAAAGGCACCTGAAACAGCCATATTCTCCCAATCTGATCAAAGTAACCCAAGAGTCATATATGAACTATTTCCCACGCCATTTTTTGTTTTAATACTCAAATAAAATCTTGAAAATGATTTTTCTTCAATAGGATTCATTTTGATGCAATTGGCTCAAAACAACCCAATTGACTCAAAAAAAGCCAATTGACTCAAAATGGCCCAAATACTCTCAATTCAGCTCATTCCTTCACTATGGGCTTCTCCAAGGCTTGTATTAATGAATACCATCCTTGAGAATCACGCTCAACATCTTCAAGATGCCTCTAAATGTTTTCTTGAACCCATGCCGCTTGAACCACCCCATTAAGAGCTTATTACGCATATTTGAATTTCTTTGCACGAGATCTTGTGACTGGACCAACGGAAGCTTAAACAGTGTCTGAATATCCTTCAAGCCATGCTCTATCCTTGTCCTCATTATTCCCCTCCTCTATTGGATTAGTCCAATAAGTGTTTTCATGAAATGTTGGGCTTTAGGTCTTGTAATTGGGCCACTAGGAAGTGACAAATGGGCTTGTGGAAGTTCAGCTCAATTCCCACGTGTATGGTCAGCCACACGTCCATGTTCTGCTCCTAGATTCACATCATGAACAACTTTGAGTTGGACATTTAAACCATAACATAGAACATGTCTTCATAATTTCCTAACAACTCAAGAACCTGCTTCTTCTCATTTGGAGATAGTTAGGCACTTAATTATATCACTTTCTAGGTATCTAGATCGCTACTTAGATCCATGAATTTCAGCTCTTTATTACGGTCGTAGTGCCATCTTGCATGTATTTAGGGGCTAGGACAACTTCCTAAAACTCTTCATATGTTCTTCCTCCCGCTTTTGCACAAGCATGGTCGGTCATATTATTGTAGCTAGGGTTTTTCTCATGACCTCGACTTGGGGATACCGGCTGATGAGACTACTACCAGGAGGATGATGTTTACTGAGGACTCAGTGTTGATGAGAGCTCTCTATATATGTACATCATTAATATGTTCTTCTAGATAGAACGGTCAGCGATGGTCTGGATAGGGTACCTCCATGTCTTCATCCGTAAAGTTGATGGCATTAGTAGTCTCAAGGAAAGCTCGACTGGTGTGGGCCTCTGCACTAAAGCACTTAGCCATACTTGTTAGATATGTTCCCTGCCTATCTTGAGGTCCGCAGTCGAGTTGATCAAACATAGATTTAAATTAGGGTTGTGTTGGAGGACTCTTGTCATGGACGCTGCTCATTTGGGGAATTGTGGCTCGCACTTTGAACATCATATTCGACTCTTGTAATATGGATTACAAATGCACAGTCTCCCATAGCACGAGTTTCTCTTCTTCTTGTTACATTTTACCCCATCCCATAGGTTTTTACTGTAATCATAGAAGCTAGGGGTAGGTGTATACTTCCTCAAAAAGGATTTCTAGTAGTTCCCTGACTCTTCACATATTACATCGATTGGTTTAGGATTGGTTTTCCAGCTCCATAGTGATTTGGGTTTTTTCTACGGAGTGACCAGCCATGGCCACCATCTCCTTTCCTTTATGCCTAGGGAGTGGGTCATCATATATGCTCATCTTCTTGTTCGGTACTTCCAGCATGCCTTTCCAATTTTAAGATGAAATATCCTCTAGAGGACTTAAGAGGCAGGAGCGGGATGTCCCGCGAGCTGGTGATGTTTGCAAAATCATGGGTTCATTTTGTCCTCATGGGTTGGGGGCTTCCTAGATTCGATTATGAGTCCATTAGCAATCCACATATCTACTATAGCACGTAAATCACTATCACTGCATGGGATATGTGGGTAAGTATATCCTCTTTAACGCTTTGGTCCGGAAAGGTCATCAGTCATGGCCAAAATCTGGTGACCATCATTCTTATATGATTTCCATCCTCGAGTGCTTGAGACTTATCTCAGGATCATGCTCGTCTTCCTTGCTGCCACATTGACCTTTACGAACTAAGTGATATTGGCATTTTCTAGGAAGACGCGGTACTTCATAATAATGTTGTCGATGCATATCTCTACCAAGGCTCATTCATCCTATTTGTCATAGCAGTCTAGTGTAAGGCCTCTAAAGCGACACACAAAGTTTGTTGGGCTTTCATCATGCCTTTAGAGGGTGTTATTGAGTTGCACGATTGTCAGTCTTTCCTCATTTTAAAATTTCTTCTTGTAAAACTTAGTTGTCGTATCCTCCCATGTTTAGACTGATCCTGGTGAAAGAGTAGTATAACACATATAGGCACGATTTGCAAGAGACTTCGAGAATTCTCGCAAACGTAATCTTTGCTCTAGCGTAGGACCCTAAAGCGTCAATGAAGTGAATGATATTCTCTTTAGGGTTCCCTTTTCGTCCGTCAAACAGGATAAAATTTGGGGTCTCATACTCATTTGGATATTGCTGTTGAAGGATATGCTTCAAGTACGGTAGCTAGGGAACATATCGATGATCATAATACGTTGTTTTGTACCACTCTTTCTTGAATAGTGCTATAATATAAGTTTATATGACGGTGTTGGCGTTTGTTGTTCCGTTCTTTTACTAGCTTACGTAGTGGTGTTCCTTGAGGAAATTGGTGGGTTCCTGGGATTGGTTCAAATGAAAATTTTAATTAGTCAATATTCCTTCTCAATTTTTGTTCAAAAAACTCATATATCCATTATGAATAATTTCTTTATCATACATGAGGAAAGATAAAGAGAAGAGAGTAGAGAAATTTTTTCCTTTTTATCTATCTTCCTCACTCTCTCTTGAATTATTCTCTCCTCCAATAAAGCAATGATACTGTAATATAATTTTTTTCTATATTTATAAGTATACTAGTTACCATAATGTGTATTTTTCATTTGCACGTGATACTTTCAAACTAAAAGTAATAAAAGTTTTGAATTTATTTGAAAATTGTTTAATTTATTTAAACTGTTCAAATTTATTGAAAATTGTTTATTACATCTGGTTGTTTAAAAAAAAGTGTATTACACATGGTTCTTTAATTGAAAATTGTTGTGCAAGGTGAACCACAAATTTGTTAATTATAGAATCATTGTTGCCTATGATAATCAAGTCATCAACATATACTAGGACATAAGCAATAATAGTGTCTTGTGAATAAATGAATAATGAAGTATTAGACTGAGATTTTCAAAAAACTGTAGAGAGTAACAACAACTGCAGTTCCTTATATGCACGTGAAGCTTGTTTCAATCCATAAAGAGATTTTTAAAGCTTGCAAACATGGGTGGGATATGTAGCATCAATGAAGCCTGGATGTTATGACATGTAAACTTCTTCATCAAATAACCATGCAAGGAGGCATTATTAACATAAAGCTACAATAAAGGCCATCCACAAGATAAAGGATGCTAAGAACTAATCGTATTGTTGTTGGTTTCACAATGCGACTGAAACTGACATTATAGTATATGTGTGGTCATTGATGAAAATAGTTTGCCATAAGACGAGCTTTAGAGCGAGCAGTAGAGCCATCAGAATTTCTTTTCACACGAAACACCCATTTACACCCCATGATATTTTAAGTAGAAGAAGTTGGAACAAGTTCCCATGTTCCATTTCGAATTAGAGCATTAAACTCTTCTGACATAGCTTGGTGCCAGTCTAGTAGTTTAAGCACATTAGATATAGATGTAGGTTCTGGTTCTTCATCAACGGGATGCTTGGTTGAGAAAAAAACTTGTTTTGGCTTATAAATATTGTTCTATGAGTAGGTAACCTTGGGGTGATTCCTAATGAAGGTGGTGGGTTGATATCAACAATGGATTGATAGCTACGATGATTGGTTATGGGTGTTAAGTTAGGGGAAGAATATGCACCTTGAGGATTGTACATGGGTGCACCCTCTGTCAATCACATGGTTGACCGCTATGGCTGTGACTCACCAATGTGGCACATGTCGCTCCTATAAACTACTATCAAGTGTCAGCTTTGTCTTTTCAATGTGATTGCTGGATCCACGTCAGCGACCGACCAATATAACGTGTATCTCGTATTATTTATTCTTTTTATATATTCGTTCATATCATTGTAACCATTAAATCATGTGATAACGACATTCAATGGGTCACTTACTTGGAAACATTTCTGGGGGCTGTGGTTTGCTAGGATTTGAACAAGGTTCGCTATATTGGAAAGGATACCCCTTCACGAGTATGGCCTCTTTAAGGGTCATGGATCTGTCGTCTTCCCATTTTAGGAAGGGACTTAGTTCTTAGGACATCCCTTGAGAGGGGTCCCGGATGGATACCACCTATCTCATCGACGTGGCACTCTTTGTGTTCTTCCTTCCCAGATTCGCGATACTGCATGTGACACGTGGTAGAATATGAAAGGTGTTGTATATGAAATTCTCCCACATATACTCTGGCCCATGAGTTATGGTTATAACAAGCGATGACTAGGCATTTCCACCTCAACGAGCTTGATGATGTGTCATTATATGGGGCCCACTACCAATTAGACAAGGGATTAATCCCTGGATGAGGTGTCATTATGCATGGAAGTTTCTCTATAAATGGAGGCCTTCACTTTTATTATAAAGGATTTTTTGACACTTTTGCTTCATTTGGCATTTTTCTACTTACTAGACATGGAGAATTCTCTTTGAATTCCTCCTCCCAGGAGCATTTTGTCACCTTCCATAGTCTGGCTAAAAGTCATGTCCTTCACCCTTCAGATCTCAACCTCCACGTTCTCATGCTATATCTGTCATTTATTGTGACTAGATCACACATGTAACTCCGCACACGTGATGTCACGGTCACACCCCCTTAGCTCATGAACATTTGGCGACTCCACTGGGGAGTGATCTGTCACTGTAACTACAACTATGGTTGAACGTGGATTATCTACTAAGACTTCCTCTCGTATTGATAGTCACACAAACTTACTAGTAAACTTTCCAATACATGAGACAGACAAGAGTACTTCCGAGGAGAAGCATGCTGCCACTATTGTAATCACCACTACACCTTGGAGGAATCATATTACAAATATCAGGGATTACAGATCTCAACCAGGATTTCCATAGTCCCAATGATGCAGAATGTTGAGCACTCTTACATGTTCTTCCAGGGCACTCTCATATGAAATTCAGGTGCACCTTCTTCATGAAATTGGGAATGATCGACAACAAACAAGCTCGGAACAATCACAAGTCTCAATTTAGACCACTTACATCATTCATGCGCCAGTCATCATCAACGGCGTCGCAAGACCTGTGACGACTACTAGCAATGAGAACATAAGCAAGTCGTTCAGCTTTGCTCTTGTCATCACCTCATTCGTTACTACAATACAAGTACCATTAGTGCACGGGAGGCGTGACAACACTTATTAGTTGCATATATGATATGATAGCATATTCGTATGATATGATATGATAGCATATTCGTATGATATGATACCATATCATATATGCAACTACGTTGCCACACCACCCTTGTGACTGAGTTACTATAGCACACCAATGGTTACCCTACCATAGCATGTCTGCTACTACATTGTTATAGCACAACCGCCACTATGTTGTCATAGCACACTTGCCATTGTGTTGTCGTCACATACCCGTCACTTTGCTCCCATAGCACACGCACGACGGAGCCTCTTATAGTACACCTGTAAAGGAACCTTGTGCAACTCACCTACAACACAGTTATCATAGATCAAGACGACACCCCATGATGTAATGTACAAAGATACCTCCTGTGAGACCTTATTTACAGTTGCACACTACAACGGTACTTCCCACGAAGCGTGGGGTGCACACCCTCACATTGGTACATTTATTATGCCAATGCACTGTTTCACACTAGTACATTCATAACTAGCAAGAACACCTCAAGTCAATTGATAGCATGCTTTAACGCTAGCACACCCATGTCAATGACATCTCTCACGGCCGGTGGCTCACACTACCATACATTCAGATCGTAGTTTCCACGTGACAATGGTTCATGATGACACATGTGATTCCAACCCAACATCGGGGTCATCCCCAACATGTGCATAAATGACTTTCATCTACTGTGATGAGTTTTTATGTCAAGAGAAAGAGTGATCATCGTAGAATTGGGAAGAGAACCACAAGGGTTGAATACAAATTTATCAACCTACGTGTAGCAATTCAATGATAAAGCTATGGACTAAGCAGACGATTACAAACATAAGTGGTTGCACAGTATATGGGTATCGTTGTGCACGTTGTTAGAGCTAAACATACATTCGATCATCCTTTATTTAGAAACTTGACGACTTATGAAAAGTCCCGCTGATAAAAAAAGTTAATAAACGCACCTATCACTGGTTTATTCAGACTGGAGTTATCTAAGTTCTAAGTGGGTCTGTCACATGTCACCTTGAATAATTATTTCACTTCGCCAAGTACACCTATGGTAACGATACACTATCATGAGGTGTAGATTAGGACTGGGCGTATCTCACTTCTAAGCGCACCTGCCATAGACTGCTTAAAATGATTCTCACTTTGCCAGGTACACCCATGGTAACTACAAATTATTATGAGGTGTAGGCTGAGACTGGATGTATCTCACTTCTAAGCACGCCTATCACAAGCTACTTAGAATGAGTATTTCACTTCACCAGGTACACTCGTGGCAAGATAAATTATCACGAGGTATACTCTAGGACTCGATGTATCTCACTTCTGAGTGCTCCTGTCATAGGTAGTTTAGAATGTTTTCTCAACTATCTCTTTGAGTGCACTTGAGGTAACGACAAAATTACCACGAGGTGTCACTCTAAACCTGAACTATCACTCCAGGTGCATCCGAGGAGTGGAGGATGTGCATACACAAAATGGTGTACTCAAGATAATGGTTCATAAAATAGCAAAAGATGAATAACTTCATGGCCAGAAATTCAGCGCAAATTCAAAAAGACTACAAAAAATTTGAAAATTTGAGATAACACAAATTCAAGTAACATTGTAATTGATCTACTTGATTCACATTAGAATGCTCGTTGGAGGTCTACACTTTTGCCTTTGTTAGTGGGATTTTGGGGCACATAATGTCAAGTCACTTATGAAAATGTATATCTCCACTGGTGTCTTCAGATCTAAGCCAATGAAGGTTTGGCACTTTACTGTAAGACTCAAATTTCTCCAACGGGTTTCATGGTTCAAGACAGTGCAGGAATGTGAGATGCTTTAGGAATCATTCATCAAAATAAAGTTTTGCAAGCAACTCTATTTCACTAGTAACATGTACTATCAAAAAGATTATTGCCCTTCCCTCCTTCACGTTTAGATATGTCAAGAGTTGTCGAATGGATCAGAATAACGATCATGATTTGCTCTTCCACCTGAGTGATACTACTCTTTTTTATTCCCACCAAGGTTGATGTCCATATTAAACACATGCAATCGGTTCTCCGACATGTAACCAAAAAGTTCTGACATGTAAAGACAATGTTTGATGTACCCAAATTGATTAATTCTCATTCAGAAGTCGATTGTTTTAAGCATCGTATAGAAATACATGACCACACTTGTAGAGGTTATCAAACTCTAGCTAAGATGAAATTTTAACCCTTGATGATATGCACCTAAGGTGATGTCCCGACATGAACATATATAAAGATGCATTGTTTAACAAATGTTACAATCTCATGGCATTCAGTAATCACCTTGAGTTATGGTGAACTTGATCGATGATGCAATACGATTGTCAAAGAATATGGGAGCTAAAGTGATTTTCCATCATGTTGCCAATCTATTTTCCATCACGAACAATCGACTATTCATCATCTTGAAAGGAAATCATTTGACTTGAAACATAAGTCCCATTTGAGCTAAGAAGCAATGAAAATGACCAAAACACATACAACTGGGAAATTTGACAATATGTTCATGGTTCATATGCAGCATGGGACAATAAGAATGCAATGAATAGAACGGGAGGTGACATTACTTTAAAGCATGTAGCGTGATAGCCATAATGTAATAAGGCCAGTTAGTTCCATCTTCTCATTTCAAAAGTATGGACATTTCTAAAACTTCCATTGCTTCACTCCCTTTTAGTCGAAGTAGTGGTATCTTTGAAGAAATGAAAAGATGTAGTCCACCCACTCTCACCACCTGGACACTACTTTGATATGATTCCTATTGGTAATGGGAGATATGGGGAGGTCACCATGCATGTCTTGTAATAGTGATATTGAATCAGCACATATGTATTCCACGCTCCTACTTTACTGCAACAACTATGAAGTGGGGTCTAAAAAATACATCATCCTCGATGGTTTTCTCCGACCATGAATCAAACAAACGCCTAGTGTAGGTGACATATTTTGGCACCAATAGTAGTTCTTCATGAGGGTAATGGCATCGGTGTCGCCAACCTAAGACTACAAAATGACGATTTCGTTTAGTTGTACCTTGATCACATGCCATCATGATAAGTCATCACAGCACTATATCTGTACATTGAATGAGTCGCGTTATGTTCTTACTTGGTTTGAAAATTATCATGATTGCAGCATACTATAAATGTCCAACATAAAGAGCAGAGTAACACACTCTATGTCATACATTCATATTACATCCTCACAATATCCAGTCATGCTATATTCCTCCTTGATTCGAGAAGTTCGTGATTGCAAAAAGAATACAAATGTGTCTGCTCGAATAATGAAAACAATAATTTCAAAAAATAATATATCCCATCACAACTGTACATCTCAAGATTTGAAAGGCCTTCATCATTTTACCTCACTGTCACGCATAAAGAAGATGTACAAGTTTAGTTGCTATATACTAACCTCCACATGGGGATAATTTGACTTTGAACAAATTAGAATGGGGATAATATGATGACATTTTCATGATAGTAAACATTGATAAGCCTTCAGAGGGGAATGTATATGTGGCATATTAAACAGTCAAGCTTTCATCATCTAAGGTGTTGCCTTACTCTTATTCAGTATTGTCCTTGAGAATTTTTTCGGTTCTTGAAAAATATTTGTTGCTATATGGGTTTTAAAGACACCTGGTTCCTCAGATATCATTATGAAAAGGGTTTCTGGCCGCTTCTAAGTGTGTCTATAATACCACTTAAAAGAAATGTTTTTTATGTTAGTTCTGCACCCCCATGGTAACATGAAATAACCATGTCTGGTGCCTCAAGCAAAGTATTTCAAGTTAATTACTGCCTCGGTAATGAAAAAATTAACTTAACAGGCGGGTTGACGATTCTCCACTAAGTGCACCTGAGATAGAGACGGATATCCTCGTGAAAAGTAATCCACAGGGATCATGCGGCGCCTGTGACAACACCTCATATTAAAAATCTTCATTTTTTGCGAGGCGCAACGCCTCCGGTGAAGACCCTTGTGGTATCTCATTTTTTACAGGATTTTTTGTAACAACGTTTTTCGACAGGTGTTTATAATTCTCATGAATTAATATTCATATATATTTTTGTACCCTATTAAATCAAATACCATAAGGTTGTTTGAATCTCATTGATATAGTAAATTATGCCTCTTATAAAGATATTTTCATGGCATTTTATAAATGTTATTTTTTTATAATCAATTTATATGCATATGTTTACGTACCTATTTAATTATTCAAAATTAATACATAACTAGACTAAAATCCATTCAAACATCATTTCATTTTCATAAAATATTATCCATAAGTACCATCCATAATTATCATATAAAAGTATTAGTAATTAGTCTACTAATACAACGTGTTATTCAGAAAACAAAAAATATCTAAAAGTTTCACAACGAAACAAAATAATTTCAAAGTTTCACTGCTACTCTTCAAAATTTGATGTCATGTTGAAAACCTTCAAGGGATTGTAGGTCCTGCATTTTAAAGAATAAGATAGAAAAATTAAGATAATTTCACATTGCTCACATCACAATTTTATACTTCGAGAAAATAACACTAGTTATTCACTATGATAACAAATCAAATAACTTTCATCAAATATATAACCTTGAACAATTTAATCTCAGACAACACTCTCCATTCTGCTGCATAATTACAGCAGTATTTCTTCCCATCAACAATTTTGCCTACTGCTACATACATCTTCAGGAAAATCCCGCAAAGGTAAAAGAAGCACATCATTTACCAATGTGTCTATGTTATTCTCACAACAATTTAAACATACAATCTAGCACATAAATTTAGCTCAAACACCAAAGTCTTAACCAAAAAACAAAGCAATTTTTTGTTCCGAGTACCTAAAGCTTAATAAAAAAAACAACAATAACCAAAAACTAGTCTAATAATCTAACCATCTAAATGTCAAAAGCATATGCTTCAAGAAATATGGCATTCTACAACATCGAAAATAACAGTTTTCCTACCAAAATTCCCAAGTGCATCGCCTCCTTTTCTCGACAACCTATCCTTAATCAATTGAACAATCATACTAATTCCTTACCCAAGACCACCTTCTTCTTCTTCTCGCCTCCATTCACTGGAACATTCTTATTATTTTCAAACAATTTGCCACCCTCGAGCGCCAAAAAAGCTAATATGCCCTCCCACACCACAATTCGCCATATAGTCCCTAATAACACGTTTGTGTGGTGCACAAATTCATCATATTTTTCATCGAAAACCAATTCCAAAACTAACTAAAAACCATTTCTTAAACTCTCAGAACTCGGGCATTCCTTCTCAAACAAACCCATCAAACGCCACTTTAATTGATCATTACTAACTTTATCCAAAATCATTCTCCCCCGGTCCAAACTACACTTCCCCAAGTCCCATAGGGCCGTCACCAAGGGTAATAAGGATGTCCTCACTGCATCCTTCGTTCCAAAACTCCCAGACCCTCCTTTCCCAACTTTCACGCCCAAATTCAACTCGACTCGTATCTTCAAGTGTACTAACTTCAATTGCTCTCTCAAACTCCCATGAATTTTTATAATTTTCGAAACTCCTTCAACCTCAACTAGACCCACCAATTTTGACTCGTTAAGCAAGACATGCGTATCATTGGTGATTCCAACCTCCTCCTTTGCAATGAATCCATCGCACGAGTCTATCAAATTGAACGCAATGATATTAGCTTTTGATGCCTCGTATGATATGGAAGAAATTGCATCAACAATAGTGGACAAACCTGACAATTTATGATCAAGAGTGCATAAATTCTATTAATAGCACAGTAAGAATGCTTCAACACAGCTAGCTCCTCATCAGTAACGTTGATCAGTTCAAAATGTATGGTTTCTAAATTCACATTCAGCTTATCGGAAATGATAACCTTACCTGAGAAGCTTGAGGCTAGGCGAGGCGAGACGAGGCAAAGGTCATCTTGATACTGAGAGAGGCGAGGGGAGGGTCAGACTGAGAGAGACGGAGGCTAGGGTTTTCTTTCCCTCTTGGCTTCCCTCTGTCTAAAAGTTGAGATAACCAAATGAGAAAGACTATATGAATTTTATTCGCATTGAGCGGGAATAGAATTTTCACGCCCACGTTTTTTATCAGGTCCCACTCCCGCCTTCTTTTTTTACTTTTTTCCAAGAATTTTCTTACATGATTCATAAAAAACCTTGTTTCTTGGAGTTTTCTACATGAGGAGACAAAAAATCATGTACTTAAAAACTTGTAGAATGTCGTATTTGTTGTAGTGAGTAAACTAGTCTTATGTGTTCTTTTCGGTTTTGTATTGCCCGATGACTAAGAGAGAAGAAAATATGCATGAACATTATATTTCTAATTGTGATATCATTCTACATTTGTCTTACTATTAGATTAAACGGACTTTGACGCTTATTCCATACTATTTTATATCATTGGATAAAACATAAAAGTGAGCCTTACTAAACTTCTTTTATGCACTGCATAGATATATGTTAATAGGAGTTTTAGTAATCTTCTTGTTCTTTGAGTTAACTAAAGATCTAAAGAGTGGTGACACTACGTCTTACATTCAAAGAATTATAAAACTACACACAGTGCTTTACATGAAGAATAATGACCTAAATGAGCACCTATTTCTAATGTGTTGTAATTTTTTATAAGTTGTATAGCAATAGATACTGGATTGATGTTAAAAGTATGAGGGGGTGATTTGAGTGATTTGGTTGAAGCTGGGATGAATTTGGAGTTCGATTTGTGTTTCTAGGTAAATAGGTAAATGACTGTAAAGCGAAATTTATAAGTAAATGGCATTTCAATGTTGTAAATTTATAGGTAAATGGCATTTCAATGCTGTTTATAGGTAATTTTATATGTACTATATTTAATTCCATTAGGCTTTATTTGATTTTGATTTTCTTATTCCTTTTATTTGATAATTTTATCCTTTGGTACTGCAGCTTTTGAATGCCCACTTTGAGTGTAACATTATTTTATTTTTATCCACCATTCTTAAGGAATCTACTTCTTAGATGTTGTTTTGTAGTTATTCTTTTTGGTTCTTCCATTTGTTTGTAAATAATGTCTCATAGGTAACAAAATTATTGAATTGAGGGAGTAAAAGCTCATAGATGAGTGTTGAGTGTTGATTTATTCTTGTACGTTAGGTTTATTAATCATTAATTTTTGTGTATTATTAATCATTAATAATTATTTTACTCAATTTATTTCTCTTTAGTCATGTTATATTGAATAGTACATTTTTTCACACTATTTTCTAGATTCAGTTTGTATAAATGAATTCTTTATTTTTCTGGATTGTTTAAAATTCTGTAATTGCAATTATACTTCAAAATAAAGTCTTGCAATTATAATTCAAAATAAAGTCAACGGAAGCAAGCAAGCCACATGTTGCCTTGACATCGGTTTCTGAAGCTTCATAATTAGATTTGGAGTCTTACTAGATTTTAATCATTTTCTTTAGGATATTACTTTTTCTTGTTCTATGTAAAATTCAATATGCATTTGTCATTTGAAACTATTATTTTTAGCGGAGAATAGTTTTTAACAATTTTGAGTAATAAAATAAAAAGTTATGTGATTTTTTTTTTGTCAAAAGTATTATTTTTTAAGTTTGTACAATGGCAAGAATAAGTAATATAAGAAAATTTATAGTAAGTTTTTACTATTTGTTTATAAATGTGCTATCATTTGTCTACCATAGCATTGAAAAAGCGCTATGGTAGATCTGTCATAGTATTGAAAAAATGCTATGGTAGGTCTGCAAAGCGTTAAAAAATGCTAATGTAGATCTTTAACAGGACTGAAAAAATACTATAATAGGTCTACCAAAACATTTAAAAAACACTAAAAAAAGTGTTTTGATAGCGTTTTTCATAGCGGCGAAAAAATGCTATAGTAGGATTAGATTTTTTATAATGTTGGCAGACATAGCTTCTAGAAAAATGCAACGTTTTTTTGCCGTTATCGTAGCGTCTTTTTGTCATAGTGGTGAAAAGAATAAATATCACCTTACACTAGTACTAGAGTTAGATCCATATTTATCAATGAGTCTCTAACCTAATCCCAGTAAAATGAGTTGTTCGGATTCTGACTCATGACCTGATGTTTGGTGAATCCGGGTAAAATAAGTTGACAATAAACCGACATTGCCCTTCTATCCCAGCATTGCCTCCCACTTCCATCTATGATTCCCTCTTCAAAACCCCTCTCATAACTCTAAAGGCAGTCTCATCGAAAAGCCATTACAAAGCTTCATCGAGGTCATCTCCAAGGACTCCAGCCTCTACAATCAGTACATTGCGCGTGGAGACAACGTGATGCTTTCTGAGGTGAAGTTTGAGCAATTTTAGATTAGGTCTCAATTCTTCGTGCTGACCTGCAAGCACGTTTTTCTGGTGGTGGGGAAATGAGGATATAGAGGAGATTCAAAGGTGGTGAGTGAAATATGGTACAATATTGTAAATGATAGAATGCTTAGTGAATTTTTTAGAAACACGAGGCGCAAAGTTGGGTGCATGGGTGTAATCAACCCAAAATATAATAAATAAGAGTAAAAAAGAGTAAATATTTTCTTAGTTGAAATAAAAACTTAACTAAGAAATAAGGATATGACACCGGGGCGGAACCAGGGCTTAGATTCGGTGGGGTCACTGACTAGTCTGGTTTGACCCTGTTTGCCGTGTGTATATATATATATACACACATACTAGATAGGTGGCGTGCAATAATAATTACAACATTCAAATTTTTATTGCAAACAAAGTCTAACTTAGAGGCTTAGACACAAAATTATGATCAATTCTACCATAATTTTCATTCACTTGGTGCTTCAAGGATAACAATTACAACATTCAAATTCTTTACAAACAAAGTCTAATTTAGAGACTTAGATACACAATTATGATGCATTAGCTCACATGTAATTAGTTTGAACATCAACACCATTTCAGTCATCATAGTTAACCAAATAAAGAACATAAGTCGATAATCTAGTAATGTGCAACCTATAATTCTTGGAACCTATAATTGAACAAAATGTCAGAATTAGATCATAGAGATATGAAACTCACTAAACAAATGAAGCGTGCTAGTGACTCGTTAGGATTGAGGAAGACGATTAGACGAAGGTGGGAAGGCTCTGTGAGGTGAGGATTGAGGGAGGAAGACCAAGGTCGAAGAACTGTCGAAGGAAAGGAACAGATTTTGGGGAAAATGGTAAATTTAGGTTTTTAAATTTAGGGGTTAAAAATAAAAAAAATTAGGATTAGAAAACTGAAAAAATTTCTAAACTGAAGAACTGTTGCGTACCTTATTAAAATCATTAACCCTGGTGATTAAAAGTTAAGATAAGCAATGAGAGAATTAGACAATGAGAGGATCCATGTCATATTTCAAAGTCTTTTTTTTCAAATTTAGAGTCTCAAGGCTAAGGGATTCAATTAATAAATGGAACATGTTCCTCAGAAATCTAAACAAGAAAGAGACGTACGTTGTTCTTGTTCGGTAGATCTAGACCACTAATTTTATTTTCTTTATGATTCAAACCTAAAATTATCTTTACAATTTTCTTAAAAATTAAAACTCTTGTATATTGTTGGGGTGAGAAGAGAAGGCACAATACCACCTAACACTTGTATCAAAGTCAAATTTATGTTTATCAACAAGTCTTCAGTCTAATCCAGGTGAAATGAGTTGTTTGATCCTAGACTCATGACTCGATGTTTGATGAATTCAGGTGAAACGAGTCGACGGTAATTATTCGACTCATGACCGATGTGTGGTAAATCAAAATGAAGTAAGTTCATAGTTATCTGATTCAGGATCTCGATGTATAGTGAACCAGGTGAAATGAGTTGATAGTTAACTGACTCAAGACCCGATGTATGTCGGGAGAGATTGTTGGGATTATCCAACATCGATTGTAGAAAAGACTAGTAATTAGTTTACAAGCGTGAGAAAAAATCTCGGCTTACATTCTAATTCTTGAGTATGAGAAGACCTAGCAAAATCTCCAACAGAATCAACTATCAATTTCTACCAGAATGCAAACCAATCTAATGCTCTTTGAAACCGATAAACCCAGATGCAAATAATAATAATACGTTTTATTTACCGATTAAAGTACTAGGAAATTGACAAGAGTACATATCTATAATAATAAAGTTGACTGACCAACGTTAGACGTTTTAAAGGCTAATTAATATGGTAATATCAGAGTAGAAGAAGGGTTTGTCTTCTATACAAGCGCGTGCGTGTAATTTCCAAGCAATCCCCACACCCTCCTCTTCCCTCCCCTTCTTTCTCATTTCACTCGCTGCTTTCTCTCTCTGTGCTCTTTTGCCTAACTTTTCCCCA
Source organism: Datisca glomerata (assembly GCA_003255025.1). NCBI lineage: Eukaryota > Viridiplantae > Streptophyta > Magnoliopsida > Cucurbitales > Datiscaceae > Datisca > Datisca glomerata. The sequence continues at coordinate 236,256 of QANY01006636.1, forward strand.
TCATAACTACATTTCTTCAAACACATTTTCTTATACTGTTTCCATTTGAGTTTATATATATATATATATATATATGAATGTGTGTGTTTATTGAATGCGTCAAAACCCATATAGAAACACTCCCAAGATTGAATTGAGAGGGGAGAGAGGAATGGAGAATTTGACACCCGGGTTTCGGTTTTACCCGACAGATGATGAGCTGGTTTCGTTCCATCTTTCAAACAAGCTGGATGGAAAGAATGAGGATCTGAACCGGATCATCAATCGAGTTATACCCGATCTCGATATTTATGATTTCAATCCTTGGGAACTCCCGCGTAACCATTTTCTCCTCTTTGAATTGGTTTCCTTTGTTGTTTTTTTCTCCCTTTTTACTTGGAATCATTCTTTTACTTTACTTGCAATTCAATGGAATTAACAGACATTATCAATAACCTGAATACAAATTTAGTAATTTGCTCTCAGAAAATGAATACAAATTTAGTTTCTGTGTATCTATCTGTTTATTTTCTTTGATTTTAATGCATTTATTTCTTAATCAAATATATGAATTTTAATGCAATTATTGAATTTTTTTTTTTGTTGGGGGTTTACAGAGTTTGCAGGAGAGTTGTGCAAGAAAGATCCGGAGCAGTGGTTCTTCTTCATTCCCAGACAAGAAAGTGAAGCTCGAGGAGGAAGACCTAAAAGACTTACACTTTCTGGGTATTGGAAGGCAACTGGTTCACCAAGTTACGTTTACTCTTCAAATAATCGAGTGATCGGTGTGAAAAGAACCATGGTTTTCTATACTGGTAGAGCGCCAACTGGACGGAAAACCGAATGGAAAATGAACGAATATAAAGCCATTGATCAAGGCGAAGCTTCTTCTTCTTCATCATCAACTACTACCAGTAGCAGAACTCATCGTACAGTACGTAACTTATCAAAATTCGACATCTTTTAATTATTTGAAAATTAGTTTTTTATAACTTCAGCAGAGATAACGTACTTATGTATTTTCTAGTTCTAATTAATTTATGCAAAAAAGCTAGTCACTGAAAATATTATAACGCAAAATCTTTCATAGATATATATATATATATAGCTAGCTAATTTACCAATATCAGGTAAATATATATAGAACTCTAACATGTCTATATCTATACTATTTATAAAAGTGTAGAACTTGAAAAATATTTTTAGATAACATTAACCTCAAATATATTTAAAATTTTCTGCATTATTTTTAAACTGTAAATTAACCGTACATACTCAGTCATGCGTATGAAGAAGAGTTTTTTTTACCATTTTGTTTCAAATATCATCTTTTCTTAGCTAATATTTTTTTCTCCATATACTTACTACGTAAAATATCCAATGATAAATTATAAGTAAACGATAAGTCTAAAATTAACCTACTATTTTCTTAGCTAATTATTTTATATAGCGTGGGTTACGAGACTATCTTAAAACTTAATGAAAAAATTAGTATTAACCAAAAACATTGAGCGAATCATTTTCTATAAATAACTTGTTTTACTACATTTGACTCTAATTATTTTTTCATGGCCATATATACCGTTCTATATCTCCAAGTGAAAAAAAATTATGAATGAGTTAAAACATTATGGGTCAAGACACGTGCATTGCACGGGATGCTTGACAAGTGACATTAAAAATCTCAAAAAAGATGTATTTCTCCATGATGTGGACTTCTATGACTCTTCTCATATGAAGTTTTTGGTTTTTAATTTCGGTGGAGTGTGTATAGAATCTATCGATTGATTGTGTTATTTTGTTGTGATGGATTTGAACATTAAATGTGTATAATTCATCTTCTTGTTATATGTTACGTTAGACCTGCGAAGGTACGTATACTTGGTGCTTTTACATGATTTGGCGGATCTCGTGTTTAATTTCATTTAATTTTGAACTGAAAGTGTGAAACATTCAAATATATGCAGTTAAGGCAAGAATTCAGCCTGTGTAGAGTTTACAAGAAATCAAAATGCTTGAGGGCATTTGACAGACGGCCACGACCACATGACCGGGAAATCATAGGCCAACCTGTTACTCAAGAAGTTCAAGTAGATTCTGGTCCTCCGACGGTGGCCGAGAGAATGTGCTCGCCTGAAAGTTCATCCTCGGGAGACCATGGCCATCACTCTCAGCTGGAAGGGGAAACCAGTAGCGGAAACATGATGGTTGATGATAATTATCCTTTGTGGGATTGGGAGCAGCTGAATTGGTTTTAGAATATTTTTAGCACATAACAAGCTCAAATCGAAGCGTTGGTGTGGGTGATATAAACTAACACATTAATTACATGTGTTATGTGCTAGAGTTTATGTACTTTTCTCGTTCTAATAACAATTGACCAATGGAAAAATATTAGTCATTAGTAATATTATAATACAATAAATCTTTCGTAAATTCCATCAGTATCAGGTATAACTAATTAAAACCGTATGAGATACCTGTTTGACTTTTTAATACATTTAATTTATCAAAAATTGTGCTTGTGTGTGGGGTTCAAAAATACAGACCTTGTATAGACCTCATTGTATAGACCTCATTTGATGAAATCTAATGGCTGAAAATTTAATGTATATAAAGAAAACTCATCTTTTATTTGTAACATGCATTTAAGGTTGTTGTTTTCTGTAAAATTATATATGGATCAATCAGATTAATTTTGATTGATCAATTTTCGCATGCGGTTTAGTTAAAAATATCTAAGATTGTAATTCACTATCTTGACACGAGAAGTCTAGTGTAAAATTCTTGTAGTGCTAGCGTTTGAGAATTAGGGTTATCTTGTTTTTCAATAATTTGTATGCAGTTAAGGCAAGAATTCACAGGTTGTATAGAGTTTACAAGAAAAAAATCAAAATGCTTGAGGATATTTTATTTGATTGACGGCCACTACACAAAGAAGAATATGTGTCATTTCAGCCAATACCTTTATCCTGAATCGGTTGTGGGAGATATCAGATAACAAGCCCAATTACAAGCATTAATTGGTGGTGAGAAGAAAATCAAAGGAAGTAGTTGCTGATTTTTCTCTATATATGCTTAAAAGCATTGTCAAACTACATTCCTATATATGCTTATTTTTCTCTTCATTTTCAAGTAAATAATAAAAATTGAAAATTATTCCTGTTTAATCTGTAGCAGTCAATTCTGTTTTGGTATCCGTTTCAGTTTTCTGAAAAAATGAAACGTTCTGAATATTTTAATGTTTCGGTATGCCATTTAAAAAAAATTCTGATCATTTAAAATAATATTATAAATTTATTATATATAATATAGCTAATAAAAAATTGAACCAATAGATTATATCATGAAAATTATATGTAATTGTCATTAAAATTCAACAAAATATCATATTAATGACATTAAAATTCAACAAAAACATAATATTAAATAGCATTATCATCGTGAAACACACAAATGCTCAACATCACAACTAATTTGCTTGAGTTTCATCTCATCATTCATATTAAACTTTGTAATTCAAGAGTATCTACACTAAAGTGATCCCAACATACCTCTACAAAAAAACATATTGAGAATAAATTTAATTAAAATAATAAATTCATAGGAGCATTTCGGCCGAAACAGATCAAAATTCAGTTGAAACAGACCGAAATTCAGGATGAAAAATTACAACCCCTATTTCATTTTGGTTCCTCACCGTAATCAAAATGTTTCTTACATTTTAACCTAAACGTCTGTCAACTATGATTTAACCCATATATGAGACTAAGTAGAAACTAAGTTCTTGTTCTCGGCCTCGGGTTGTACGACTATCAGGGACGTGAATCCTTTCTTTGCTTTTTTGTTCATGACTGTCACAATACTGTTGTATACTTTGATTTAGCTTGCATTCTAATCTAAACTCAATAGTAGACTACCCGAGTGACTGAGTTTATCACATTACTCTTTTTTTCTTGTATTTGGAGTTTTTTATAATATTTTATGAGGTTAAGAATGTGTGCAACATTAGATTTCTACATTAATGATTCAAATCAAATTCCGTGTATTTGAGGGGAAAACAATTAGTACAAAGAGATGTTCATATATGAAAAATTCAGAAAAAAGTTATAAACAAAGGGAGTATTGTCCAATAGTATTTTTATTACAACTGATTCGAAAAAAATTAATTATGTGAATTAAGATCGAAGGATAACAATCGAATAAATGAAAAAGCAATGAGAGAAGTCACGCCGTGACCAAGGTTATATTAACAAAAATTAAATATAATTTTACCTACTTTTTTTAGTTTTACAAGAAAATAGATATGTAAATACTTCACTAGATAGTATTGTCTCGTGCCATCCATAACACATCTGTCCCGTACAGCACCACAATTATATTGAGGCAGAAATAAGGTTTTAGACTAGCACGTGGTAACGAGGATTTGAACTCATATATATGTATCACTTTTTCTTAAAAATTAAAATGAACACACTGGACAGATAGTGTTTACCTCCACATTATTCCATAATGCTTTTCTTTTTCACCGAGTGATTCCCTAAAGCTTTCAACCAAGAGACTAAAAACTGTGACAGAGAATAGGAAGGCTGGCCCAAAAGTTTTGGAGTATCATTGCAATTTTCAAACTGGAAGTCTTCTTTTAGTCCACTTTTAATTGCAATTGTGCCCGTTTTGGGATCCATTGGACTTTTTTTTTGTATCTGAAACAGAGACTTTCATTAACTATCAAACAAAATACATAAGAGTGGTCAAAACCTTTTCCTATATATGAATTTCTCTCTATCAACAATATGCATAGGTAAAAAAAGAATATCTAAAATAATACAGCCCATCATTACTATGCTTGGTTATAGCATTAACCACTGTATTGCATTATATGGCAATACAAGATTCAACACTCTTTATACATTCTTGAATTAAATCTGCCTGAACAGAAAGCTCCCAACTAGAAGGCACAATCTGATTTAGGTCCACACTTCTCTTTGAGTCAGTCTTCAAAACTATACTTGGCGCTTTCCATGTCTCATTGCCATTAAGAGGTCTTCATACAGAGATAACAACTCTGAATGATCAACACTATGGGCAGCCACTCTTTTACCACAGACCTCCAGGTCCTCCAAAAACGTCCCTAACTATCATACCAATAATACATATAGTGCGATCAGTTAGACATTGCTTGATCAACTATAAGCGATTAAAGTATTATTTTCATTAACAATCACTACAAAAAAAAGACCACCCTTTAATGACGGGTAAGTGACTGTCATCTAAACTCATTTTACCAAAAATCATCATCAAAAAGTGCTGCAAAAACACCTTTAATGACGGGGATTGCCCGTCATTATAGGTGCCGTAAAAATACATTTAATGATAGGAAATCTCTGTTATTAAAGGATCATTTCAAAAAAAATGTCATGGAAAGGCAAAAACCTACCTTCCCATGACACTTTTTCATTAAAAATCTGTCTTAGGAGAAAGTTTTATGAAATAAGATGAAATATTTTAAAGCAACGAAAAAACTGATTAATTAACGTAACTACCAAAAACATAAAACACTTTTTTATCCTGTAACTACAGGACAATGTAAACAACTTCAAATTCTAGAAAAAGCTGATTAATTAATGATCTTTAAACAACTCACAAGGTTCTCCACTGGTGTTCACTTGGACTAAAACTTTCAAAGGCTCCCACCAAGGCTGGAAATCCCACGGTCAAGATGATTTGCAATATGTGGTTCACAAAAGTAAAGCACCACAAAAATCACATTTTAAAGTGGCATTCAATAGGGAAATCATCAAAGAATGACAACAAGTAGCCAACTGTAGAATAGTCTACTCTAACGAATACAAGAGATATCATATGGGAGTAGTGTTTACCTTCTCATTATCCACACCCTCAAACATGGCCAGATTTGAGACTCCAGTTGCGCAACAGAACTTAACCCTTAACATATAACACACTCATCTCTAATGTACCCAAACAAGACATTTACAAAAAGATACTGCACAGTTCATAATTGACACAACCATTAAGTGGAAAAGGAATATACTTCTCACATAGAAACATAAATCGATCTCTTCTGTTAAAAATTTAATTAGAAGGATAACAGTTCTACCAGTCCCTCTCATCATTTTCATCATCTTCTATCTCCTCCTCTTCATCTTCATCTTCATCGTCATCACTGATATCGCTCACATCATCATCATCAGTAGTAGAATTTTCATCTTCATCTTTAGTTACCACGTTGCCATTTACTAATTCATCATCTTCACCACTACCATCGTCATTGTCTATATGATCTTCCCTATCATTAGTTGCATCAAGCTCATCATTATCATCATCACAACTGAATGTGGACTTATCAGTATCGTCCTCGTTCAACTCAACATTCTCATCTCGTAATAACTCATCACCAGAAATGTCGCTGGCTACACTGACTTCTCCATATGATTTTGGTTTTGCCTTTGGATCCATAGGGCATCCTCGGTCCTTCTTAACCAGTAGTGACGGATAAACCTACATACAAAGAAATGTTCAGGCCACCCAAATTTATCAGTTGCATATAGATAGATGCAGAAATAGACAAGGACATTCCAAATTACATAGACAAGAAAATCAACAGGGAAGATGTAAACGTCATTTATTACCTCTCTAATTAATCCAATAAGTGAACGTGTTGTCACTGAAAGTTGCCTTCTCATGTGATTTCTTATATAAAGCAAGATCTTGCAGCAAATCTTCCGTCATTATCTTATTCCTAGAAAAAATACCAGTATCAATAGTTTACAAATATAATCGTGAATGTCTAAAAGTGAATGGAAGACATCAAAGGAGTACAGTTCGGTAGAATAAAGAGTTAAGACTTGAGAGTGAGAATCACTGGTTAGCTTATAAAAATGAATACCCACATCAGATTATGAAAGAAAACCGTATAGAAAATAAAGAAAAACTGAACAAAATGGAAAAGGTTTAAAATTTAATTGATATTACCAAGGACAAGGGGAAAATAGATATAACACGTGATATGAGAAGCGAACTTATTAGTTTTAAATTTATAAAGAAATTTCTGGACAGCATAAAATAGATACTCTTAAAAATAGCAGATTAAACAATTTTATTGTAAATTTAGTATAGCAGACCGGATTTGAATGCAACTGGAATACAGATACTTACTAAGGGCATTCGTAAACATAACTCCCTTATTACATTTATTCCAACAGCAATGTCCTAACAAAAGTAAAATGAAAGTTATAATCAAAGGTAGGAGGAAGAAAAACGAACAACGAACGGATTTCTTAAGCAAAACCTATGGACTATTTGCTTGAACAAAGGTTCAACTGTCTCAAAGGGAACCTGAGTCCAACATTGTTACTTAAGTCAATGATAGGAAATTATGGAAGTTGAAAGAAATACAATTAAGCAAAAGATCGCTCAGCATACAATATCATGGCAGGCTTGAACTGCTATAGCAAGTAAATTGGTCACATCACGTTGATGGGGTTGAAAATGTAGGTATATTCAATTAATCATCATGTGCTTATCTTTATAGAATCCAATTAATTAGTTAGCAACATACCTGCACATATTTTTGGAGGAAAGGGTAAAAATTTAACAAAATCAATCAATGAAGGCCAACGATTCTAGCAACTACTTTCAGCATCATCATCTTGACTTGATAATTCAAAAAGTTGACCAAGCAACATAACCATATTTCTCTGTAGTATCACAAGCAAGCAAAGAAATTAGGTACCAACAATGTACTATTTATTTCCTCTCGCATAATGACTACAAACAAAAGAAGATTTTTTTTCTTTCTTTATCAATATAAACTGAAAGACGTCATTAATCATTGAACTAGAATACTCAATTTAAGTGTGATGGGAATCAACTAAGACAGAAATAAGAATGCAATTGTGACAAAGTCCAAGTCGGTTGAACAACCGAATGTTGTTGCAAGAAGACTTCAAATCAATTTGGAATCTGAAATTGAAAAGAATTTAAAGAATGAGCAATTATATATATATGCAAACACACACACACACATATTATAAGTATATATGTACATATAAACAAGATTGGTATTAATGTGTAAAATTGATCAAAAACTAAAAATTGATCTCATCAATGTCAATATACCAGTCTTGACACAACGATATCAGATCACATTAGCATCATACACGAGGAAGAGAAGACTTGAGGGCCCCTCAGGTGTACAATGGACAGTTAGTAAGGCATCAGATACATGACCAATCTTACTTCTACTCCTATCTTTAATCGTCATCCACACATGCAATCTTTTAAAATCCTTAATGCAGGAAAGATTTTTACCCACACTGTTTCTATAATAGTAAAATTAGAACAAACTTACATACTTAAGTTGTTTCAGCATCTCGGAAATCAGGTCGTACATATCTGGGTAATTATCTTTTTCCCCTATCTCAATGCCGATCTAGAGAAATAAATCAGAAAAACACATTATATACATGATTGACTTACATCTCTAGCATTGTCAGAATCCTGAACGGCTTATGGCCTCCATAGCAAGCCTAACCAGACGAACAAGTTCCTCCACATCTCGGAAGTTGGAATCAAAGAGACTCTTAACAAAAAGCAACAAAACAGTAATATATTGTAATACCTAAAAGGTTATGGTTGAGATTTGAACAAACCTTTTAGGTATTACAACAAAACAGTATTATGGTTGAGATTTGACTCTTAACAAAACAGTATTATGGTTGAGATTTGACCTAAGGCTTCACGTTGATCATAACCAAAGCTAAGACTTTTAACCAAAGTTGCTCTTCGACAACTTTTCACAACGATTTTAATATATTGTAATACCTAAAAGGTTATGGTTGAGATTTGAACAACTACTTCCGAAAGATTATTCTAGAATGATGTTGACTCCAAATATTGTGAGAATTAAAGTATTGCAGCAGATAAATATGCTCCTCGAATATGTGGGAAGATCAATCAAAGATTTTGGATTATTTGATGAGAATCTAGATTCTGACGTTAAAGATACGAACTTGAAAGAAATAGATGAAGAACTACAAATTATTGTTGATGAAAAAGATATTAATGCAGTGGAACAGCTGAATTTTGAACAGAAGCATGCATATGATGCAATATTAGAGAAGGTTTTTAAAGGAAATTCATGAGCATTTTTTATCGATGGACCTGGGGGTAATGGAAAAACCTTTTTATATCGTGCTATTCTTGCAACAATAAGATCGAATTATTTTGTTGCGCTTTCGACAACATCTTCTGGAGTAATGGCATCTATTTTACCTGGTGGCTGTACCTCTCATTCAAGATTCAAGATACCTTTAGACGTTACAGAAAATGTCAATTGCCCAGTCACAAACACAACCTAGTTTGGTTCATTTACTACAAGCTGCTAAAATTATTATTTAGGATGAGGCTCTAATGTTAAAAAATAAATAATTGAAGCACTTGATCGATTACTTCAAGATTTAAATGATAATTGTGCAATATTTGGTGGAAAAAATATCATGTTAAGAGGTGATTTTCGTCAAGTACTTCCCGTGATTCCAAAGGCTCTAGATATGAAATCATTGAGTCCAGTTTAGTAAGTTCATATATATGGCTTAAATTTCAAAGGTTTCATTTGACTATGAATATGAGATCGTTATTTGATCATAGATTTGCTCAATATTTATTATCTATAGGTGATGGAAATGAGAAAACTATGATTGACGATTATATTGAACTGCTAAAATCAATGCTTATTCCATATACGAACAATTCAGAATCGATAAATTGTTTATAGATGCAGTTTTTGTGATATACATGAATTTTTGAATAATTTAATATCAATGATGAATAGATGTATTCTTACTCCAAAGAATGAAGATGTTAACGAGATAAATAACATTCTCATACAACATTTTCCTGGTGAGATGGTTAGATTATAAGGGAAACATGCGTGGATTCTACTCAAATCAAAACAGAGCATGTTTAGCCTAAAATCATGACAAATATTCGGTCATCAATTATATTCCTGTAACTGATTCTATTCTTGTATTATCTAGTTGTCTATTGTAACTATAGCACAATCCTAGTTTATGTATTTCCTAAATTAGTTTCTCTCATTCTTGTATATAACAACATAGAATCTCTATCAATAAAGGTGTGGGAATATATTCATTGAAACCTCTGCAGTGCATATCTTCTATATGGTATCAGAGCATCCGATCTCCACCGAGCCACCGATCCAAGTAACTACAATGTCTTCCTTCTCCGAACCAACTCCTCATTTTAATCTCAACACCCAACCCCCTTCCGCATCTGAAAAACCCCTTATCGCTCTCAACATCACTGCCTAAATCAATGAAAAACTAACTCCCTCCATTTTTCCTCAATGGCGTGCTCAATTTGAAGCACTTCTTATTGGTTATGACCTCCTCAACTATGTTGAAGGCACCTTTCGGTGTCCCTCTTCAGATGGCACCCCGACTGAAGAACTGCGCAAAACTCACTGGGTCCGACAGGATAAGCTTATCCTGAGTGTGATTTTAGCCTCTACCTCTCCGTCCATCACAACCCTCATTGCTACAGCTAAATCCTCCCATGAAGCTTGGAAAAAGCTCACTCATCTTATGCTAGCAGATCTCGAACTCGTGCAATGCAGTTAAAGGAGGAACTTACCTTAATCCAGCGTGGAAATAGGACCATCACCGAATATCTCCATGCTGTGAAGACTCTAGCTGATGAACTCGCCATCATAGATCATTCAATTTCTGATGATGACCTAACCCTTTATGTGTTAAATGGTTTAGGTCCAGATTTTCGGGAGATTGCAGCGCCGATTCGTGCCTGCGAGTCATCTCTGACTTTTGAGGAGTTGCACGACCTGTTGGTTGGCCACGAGGCTTATCTGAGGCGCCTGGAAGCTGCAACGCAAAACTTAGTTGTGTCTGCCAATTTTACGAAGATGAAGACGTCTGCAAATAGGGGAAGTCATCAGCGCTTCTTCAAACAACATGACCATTACCGTGGGCCTCAAGGCTCCAGTCCAAGCAGGTACTCCAATGGAGCCCAACGTGATGGACGACGTTACAACACAAGTGCTGGTAAGCCCAATAACTCTACTCGGCGCTATCAGCCCAAGTGCCAACTCTGTGATCAGTTGGGCCACATTGCCAAGGCCTGTCCTCAGTTTCATTCACAGAATGTCTCTATCAATTGTGCTACCACTTCTACGGGAAAAGATAAAAATTGGCTACTTGATTCCGCCGCCTCTCATAATATCACGGGTGATCTTTCCAATTTATCTATTCATTCCGAATTTGATGGAACTGACGAAGTAATTTTCGGTGATGGTTCAGGTTTGGCCGTCTCACACATTGGTTCTTTGGCTTTACACTCTCTGCACCGAACATTTACATTCCGTGATACTCTTTATGTTCCAAATCTTTGCAAAAACTTAATTTCTGTGCATTATCTCACCAAACAAAATGATGTCTTTATTGAATTTCATCCCTTTCATTTTTTTTGTGAAGGACAAGATCACGAGGGCGATCCTACTAAAAGGAGCATGTAACGATGGCATCTACACCTTTCCGGAATCATTGGCGGTATCCAAAAAAGTTGCTAATGTGCATGAAAGGACCTCCATTGATGGTTGGCACAAGCGTATTAGGCATCCTTCTCTTAAAATTGTCCATCATCTTGTTAAGAATTTTTCTCTTCCTATTTGCTCGCATAAAAATTTGTCTTCTTTATGTCATTCATGCTCTATTAATAAAGCACATCAACAACCCTTTCGTGTCACAAGTCTCCAAAGTCATGAGCCCCTTGAACTTATTTACACGGATGTGTGGGGACCCGCTAGTTATAATGGGATTGATGGATCACGACATTACCTTATTTTTGTTGATCATTATACAAAATATATATGGTTTTATCCCATGACCACTAAATCCGGTGTTTCTATATTCGGATAATGGAGGTGAGTTTATTACTTTAAAATCATATCTCTTACTTCATGGTATAACTCACCTCACCACTGCCCCTCATACTCCACAACAAAATGGTGTCTCTGAACATCGTCATCGTCATCTAGTCGAAACGGGCCTCACCCTCCTCTATGATGCAAATCTTGATTTTTCGTACTGGCCCCACGCTTTTCAAACGGCCTCTAATCTCATAAAATGACAACCCACGTCTCTCCTAAGAAACAAATCACCTTTTGAAGCTCTTTTTGGTCAATCACCCAATTATTTAAAATTTAAAAAATTTGGGTGTATTTGTTATCCTCTCACAAGGGCCTATAACTCAAACAAAATGCAGCCCAAATCCAACGCCTCTATCTTTCTCAGCTATTCACCAACTCAAAATGGCTACAAGTGTTTTGAGCCCCAAACAAAAAAGTGCTTCATCTCTCGCCACGTGTTATTTGATGAAAACCAAACTCACTTCAGCCAATCCTCACCCGTGTCTTCTGAGCTCACTCCACACCTTCGAGACCTTCATCAACTGCTCTCTCTTCACTTCGGTGCCCAGCCAACTGCAATGCCATCCTTAACGGTTTCCAACGCACCGGCACCCTCGCTGCCTCCGGAAGGTTCACCTGCCATCGTTGCATCCTCCCCAGGTAATTTCACACCCTCTGCTCCTTTAATTTCTGGTTCCTTGCAAGCTGTCGATCCCAACACCACCCATCCGAATACACCTCCAGGTGACAATCGGACTGGGTCTTTACCAGATTTTCCGATGTCTTTTTCACATGATCCAAATTCCCGTTCTTCTAATCCTCTCCCCAATCCGAATTTCTCAAACCCTAACCCAACAAATCCTCAACCTCAACGCGCTCACACCATGACCACAAGATCAATTAACCAAATTTTTAAACCAAAACAAATGCACACCGTGTCAAAGTATTCTCTCCCTCAAACCATTGAACCAACAAGTGTGAGCCAAGCCATTTCTCAACCTCACTGGCGTGAGGCCATGTCCACAGAGCTCACTGCCTTGATGAAACATGGGACTTGGGACCTCGTTTTACCCACTTCTGACTGTAAACCCGTGGGGTGTAAGTGGATATTCGGGTAAAAAGGAAAGCTGATGGTTCTGTTGATAAATTCAAAGCCAGACTCGTGGCTAAGGGCTACAATCAACGTCCTGTGTTGATTACACAAAGACCTTTAGCCCTGTGGTTAAACCAGCTACTATTAGAGCTGTATTATCTATTGCAGTGATGAATGGATGGGATTTACGGCAAATGGACGTTAATAATGCTTTTCTAAATGGTGCCTTAACTGAAACTGTTTTTATGGCACAACCTCCGGGATTCAAAGACCTGTCCAAACCCCATCATGTGTGCAGACTCAAAAAGGCTATCTATAGGCTTAAACAAGCCCCACGGGCTTGGTGCATTGCCCTCAAAACTGCCATTCTTCAACTGGGATTTCGAAACTCCAAGGCAGACTCTTCTCTCTTCATCTACAGCCACAGCTCCACTCTTTGCTACCTTTTGGTGTATGTTGATGATCTTATTATCACAGCAAATAATTCATCTCTCCTGACCTCCATTATCAAACAGTTGGGTGACATGTTTTCTCTTAAGGATATGGGTTCCCTTCATTTTTTCTTGGGGATTGAAGTCATTCCTACCAGAGCAGGGTTATTTCTCTCACAACATAAATACATCCATGAGCTGTTAGACACTACAAGTATGAGTGGTGCGAAAGATGTCTCAACCCCTCTCTCCACCACCCAAACTCTCCAACTGATTGATGGTACGGCTGCTGTGGACAGTTCTGAGTTTCGTCGAATAATTGGTTGTCTTCAATATTTGTTCTTGACACGTCCTGATATCTCTTTCGCAGTCAACAAACTCTCTCAATTTATGCACAAGCCAACTGCAAATCACTGGACAGCAACCAAACGGCTCCTCTGCTACTTAAAATAAACCATCTTTTATGGTATTCAAATCCACAAAGCTGGACCTTCTGTACTAAGGACATACCCTGATGCCGATTGGGCTGGAAATATGGATGACCGCACATCAACTTCTGCTTACATCAGTTTCCTGGGTCATAATCCAATTTCTTGGAGCTCCAAGAAACAACGTGCAGTTGCAAGATCCTCAACCGAGGCTGAATACCGGGCACTAGCTAATGCGGCTTCTGAGACAATGTGGTTGTCTACCCTTTTCAAAGAACTTCAACTTCCACTCAAAGACTCTCCTCATTTGTTATGTAACAATATTGGAGCCACACATCTAAGTTTTAACCTAGTCAATCATTCGCGCATGAAACATATTCAAATCGATCTTCACTTTGTGCGTGACTTAGTCCAAAAAGGAAGCCTTCAAGTCAGACATGTACACACTCAAGACCAGCTAGCTGGTCTTCTCACCAAGCCACTGTCAAATCCGCGTACAGAATTGCTGCGTACCAAGATTGGTCTTGCCGATGGAAGCCCAATCTTGCGGGAGCGTATAAGGGAAACATGCGTGGATTCTACTCAAATCAAAACAGAGCATGTTTAGCCTAAAATCATGAAAAATATTCGGTCATCAATTCTATTCCTATAACTGATTCTATTCTTGTATTATCTAGCTGTCTATTGTAACTATAGCACAATTCTAGCTTATGTATTTCCTAAATTAGTTTCTCTCATTCTTGTATATAACAACATGGGAATATATTCATTGAAACCTCTGCAGTGCATATCTTCTATATAGATATTATAGTTTTGATGAATCTTTAGATAATGATAGCAATACAATTCCCAATGATTTTATCAATTTGATACCTACTGGATTTTCTTCTCATGAATTATTATTAAAACCAAATTGTCCAGTGATATTACTTTGAAATATTAATCCATCTGTAGGTTTATGTAATGGAACTAGATTAATATGTCAACAATTCAAATGAAATGTAATTGATGCTGAAATAGCTACTGGACATTATAAAGGGAAAATAGTGTTTTTACCTAGAATTCCATTTATACCTCTTAGTGATGAGAAGTCTTCATTCCCGTTTAAACGAACACAATTTCCTTTTTGTTTAAATTTGCTATGACAATAAATATAGCGCAAGGTCAAACATTAGATTTTGTTGGTATATATTTACCTCGATCTGTTTTTTCTCATGGACAATTATATGTTGCTTTATCTAGAGTGAGAAATTCATCATCTGTGAAGATATTAATTCATCCAACCAATGAAAAAGATATCCGTACTTATTCGTACATAAATAATGTTGTTTATAAAGAATTTTTATCTTTAGCTTTTCTTGTTGCTTGGAATGCTATTCTATCATAAGGTAAGGTTCATATAAATAATATATATATATATATTATACTTAACATAATTTCTCTTACATAAACAATATAAGTTATAAGAGTATATTAATTTTAAAATGTATTGCAGGAAAGCTATGGATGCAGGAATGATAGGAGAGATCACGTCAAATGTGAGAAACTAGACTGTAAAAGTCATTATCGTAGAGAAAAACTTACCCAGAAATACGCGGAACAGTACTATGACATTACAAAGATTTATACTAGGTGATGAAGAGGTAAGTATATTTATAATAATGTTAAATAAAATATTTATCAGATGCATATTTTAATTATGTCATTGTTTATTTTACTAGGGAACATAAATTCTGGTCATGATAATTGCTCGCGATATACCAACCTTACTTTCTTCTCTGACTTTATGAGACACATTTTATATATTAAGTGTTTTGTAGAGCATATTATCGTATTACTGAGAATCCCTATCAATGGATCATAAACGCAAGAACTGTGATCAGAACGACGACATCAAATGAGAAAATACCACCAATTGATTATCAATTAGTTTCACTTCACAATATGTCGACGCATGTTGATTCCATCCATTAAGTTGGTAAGGGGTAACATTTACTTACAATTTACTATTTCTAACATATTTTGTTACATTTCCGTTACAGTTTTTCAAAATAAATTATTTCATTATGATTATGTAAAGTATTGTATGATTTATCGGATGTACCCGTAGTTGTATTAAACGCCCAACCTGCAAAGTCAGTCACTACCATGAATGGAAATACTATACTTTGTGAACTCATAGTTGTCGATGAAGGGTACGTCAATTAAAATTAATAATTAATAATATAATTATTTATATTATTTTGTATTTTTTTCTCTTACCTTATGTTTCTTATAGACTACAACCAATGCTTTTAACATTTGGGATCAATTTGTTGATGTTGAATGCGAAGACAAGAAATAGAGTGTCAACCGATAATCCTTACAAGACGTCTGAAAGCATCATCATTTCATAGTAGTTGTGTATATTTTTTGTTATTTTAGAATAAAATGATGAAATCTGTTATAGCTAAAAATTTTAATAAGATATTTTTATTTGCAGATATTTCATTATCAACAAGACCAACTTCCTCTCTGATGATAAATCCCACAGTAGAATAAGCAGTTGAACTTCAGATATGGTATAATTAATTTACTAAACTTAAATTTAGTGAAGTTTTGATATTCTAACTTTCATATTTTTTTAATATTAAAGGAGCGTTAGCCGTAAAAGACAGCTTCAGCAAATAACTTGAGATCAATGTTCACAATTGTCAATATATAATCCGGATTGACCGGCACAAAATTGGATAATCAAGATCCAACAAGTCCCAGACATACTGGATACGTATTATTTTTGATAATTTTTATTTTATGTGTGTTTTGATTAACAAAGAATTTACATTAATATTCATTTACAGCATACAAGCATTTGGACAGTGACAACAATAATAGTTTCTAATGAAAATCAACAATGTTGGTATATGGCATGTGATCATTGTAATCATGCCACTGAGGTCATGTATCAACAAAGTTTTCACTGTAACTATTGTCAGAAGGATGGTGCTATAGCAACACCCAAGTAAGATATTAAATTATAAATTCTCTTATATAGTATTATTCATCTTACTACTAATATATTACAAATTTTTTAACAGATGTCGCGTGGAAGTGATACTATCAGATGATACCGACTTAGTCATAGTGACTTTATTTATAAAGTTTGCTGAAAGTTTTTTAAGTTGCACTACAAAATAACTAATGGATTTTGATGCTGAGGTATATGAATTTTCTATTGTAATTAAATTTATTTAGATTTTACATACTTTTACATGTCTGATGATAACTTTTGAAATATTTATCAGGACACACATGTTCAACTAAGCACAGTTGCCCACACAGTGAGTGGTGGGCCAAAACTCGTATTAATAAACTTTTGAAGATATGAACAAGGAAATGATAGATATAATATCGTCAAAGTATCTGAAAATTTAGATAATTCAATACTGGCTGAGTCATCCACGTCAACAGGTCCGACATATGCTTGTACTATTAATGTAGAGAGAGGTCATTCGCCATCCTCAATGTGACTAGAATCAATATGTTTAAAGTTTGTTATAAATAAATATGTGAATATTGTCTATTGTAGGATTAGATTTATTATATGCATGTTTTTGTAGTTTTTGAATGTATATATAAATAAATGATGTAGAGAGAGGACATTCATCATCCTATATATGACTAGAATAACTATGTTTAAAATTCATTATAAATAGATCTATGTAAACATTTTCTATTGTAGGATTAGGTTTATTATATGTATGTTTCTATCGTTGGCGGCGCATGCTAAAACTAAAGGTTCGATAGGGAAAAACATCATAGAGAGCTAGCAGAGCTTTTGGATGAGGAGTTACGATGAAGGAGAACATTATGAAATATATATTACGTAACAGATGTTCCCCTTTGCCGCAACTCCTCATCCAAAAGCTCTGCTAGCTCTCTGTGAAGTTTCACCCTATTTGTAAGTTTTGTTATTGTATGATACATGTAAATATTATGAAATATATATTACGTAACTTGTCAGGAACTATGATGATAATCTATCTCAACTCTCATTACGTACGTGTTATTAATAGCATCAGAACATACTTCGCATATATCCAAAATGGTATTATTTTATATGGATTTTTTATATATTTTCTAGTTGATATATTTTCCAGTTTAGTAGAATTAAATTTTTTTGAAATAGTAATATGAAACTAATTAGAGCACACATTAAATATATTTCCTGTTGGTGGTTGCCTTGCTCTATTGAACTCCATGCAAGAGTAGCTAATCATTTGGTTATAAAAGCGTAGAAGAAAAATGATGTAACATTTTTCTCTTATTCTGTCAAAAGCTACTTATGAAAGCTTAAAAAAATGGTGCAGTATTTTTCTCTTATTATGTATGATTAGTATTTTAACTTCAATTAAAATATGTTAAATGTCCCTACAAACAAAATAATGAAAAAATGACGAATATTTTATGCAAATGAAAAATATTTGTCATGGGTGAGCGTCGATAGAGCGATTACACGTGTCACACCACATCGAAAAATCTGTGAGAGAAGAAAGTTTCTAAAAACAACTGACCCCATTTAGTCAATCTGAGCAAGCTGAGATTGCATAAGTCTAAGAATGAATAAGGGAGATCAAAGCTCATGAGTAGAGCTTGGATTGTACTGAACATGAGATCATCATTGCTCATCAAAAGTAACACCCTAAGTGACATCTCCTCGCAAGCCCGAACCTAGAGCAAATGTAATCGTCGTGCTAGGATATCATGATAGCTCCCATTTTTCATTTTAAAGCATGTCAACATTTAATGCATATTGCTTTATGTCAATATCATCTCCCCCCGTCCAAACAAGGACAGAGATTGTGCCCACAAAACTTCTACAAAACACTTCTAAAAAGTTTCTTCAACACGCTTCGTCTCATCTCAAAGGCTTAGATACAAATACTCATTTGGTCAGAAGGAGGGGTTCCCCATCGAAGAGAGGAAAGAAGGCGAATGACATGGCTATTCCTGACACTTATTGAAAAGGAATCCACATTTAGCACAAGTCGTTGGCATCTATGCTGTTGAAGTTTTTTACTTAAAATAATATTCAATAATTTTCCATATCATTTCATTATATTTTTTTTTTCAAATTTTGTCAATTCATATAGCTTAGAATATAATTAATATGTGTAATGTATCTCTCCATGTAAACATATCATGTGAAGAATATCATATTGAAGTTTTATAGATAAGAAAAAAAAAAGATAATAATAATAATAATAATAATTGATTGATTGAAAAAAGTTTTTGACATGAAGCTTGAATTGAAAAGTACATGGTACTAAAATTTCACTTGTCCCAGCACAAACACTTTACAATCATTTTTCCACACTGAATGCTTCCTCCTCACTTCTATTATTGTGTAATTTAAACAAAATAATAGAAAAATTACCTTTCAAAAAACTATACACTCCATATGCACTACTGCACATTGGCATTCTCCATAATACGACATCACTTCAATTTATTAAATAATTATTCTTCAACTCTATCCCAAGCATGACATATGTATGATAGTTGATGCATCACTTGTCTTGTTCATGTCCTCTTTTGGCCTCATTCTCTCTCCTCATCCCTTTCTCTCGTTCTCTTCCATCTTTGTCAATTACTGTGCTAAAGTAATCCTTCAAAATTAGGCTTATAGAGCCTCTCCCTCTCGTTATCCCACAAACACATACAAAACCAAGAAAACACGTAGAGACAGAGATGGAGAGATGGAGATGCAGATAGAGAGGCCCCTCGCACGTTGCAGTTTTCTCTTGAATATTCTCTCACTTGGATATTAGTCTTTATTAACGTGTGTCTATTTTACATGCTCTTTTCTAGGTTTGCAACCATAGCCCGTTTGTTGAACATGCAAATTTTGTTTGCTATTTGTTTTATTTGTGTAAAAATATTCTGTTAAAATGAACTTAAGAAACTTAGCTTTCGTGTTTCTTTTGCTTGGTTATTTTTGGGGTCTGCTTTTTTTTGTCTTCTTTTGTTTTGCTTCTTCTTCTCTGTTCTTCTTTTCCTTCTTCATTTTTCTTTATGTGTTTTAGCTTTAGTTTTTGTCATTGTCCTTCCTTCTCTAGTTTTTTAGATCAATGCTCTAATCTAGCTTTTTAGAGCCCGATTTTCAGAAATCAGCACTTAGTTTTTTAAGCTTATTTATTCTTATTTTTCTTATAGTTTTTGTTTCTTCATTGTTATATCCTGTAATGGTTAAGAGATAAATTTCTGTTGGAATATGTCCATAAAGTAGCATGTAATAACTATTTATTTATATTTAGTTATTTCTTAGACATTTGCATTACTGAATTTTTATGAATAAATTAAAAATTTTATTTTAAATTAAAGTGTGTTTATAAATTACTCAAGTTATAGAACTATTGTCAACGAAAGAATAGTGAAGACAAAAGCATGTCCAGACAAACTCTTCTGAAATAATTCAAAATGATATTCGCAGTCATAGGATCGACTGTGCAATCGAATTCGATTATGACTGTTACGTTGAACTATTAAATGTCAGTCTTGGGGCATAAGGGTGGAGACTCAAATGGTTAACCTAGACATGTTATGAACATGTTGAATAGACCGGTAACAAATTAGTTTAGAGCCCAAAACCATTTACCTAGCTTTAAATCTAATTGTTACACATTAAGGGTATTTTCATAATTATTTTAATTCTGAGGTGAATACGTAACTTAACTTGGTTAGTTGTAATATTTGATATGTCAAATGAGTGAGTTCGAATTGGCAGACAATACCTCAACCGTTGGGATTGCAATTTAATTAAGTAGTAGTTGCGTGATTCACATATATGAAAATTTGTGGTTGGATTGCGAAAGCAACAATATCACCTTATACTTTATCGATGGGTGTGTGAATAAATTAACTTGGCCAAGTATTCGATGAAATGTGTCACTGAATAAGACTTGTGAATTGTCGTACAATTCACTATAATATCAATAAATGAGTTAAGAAAATAATAACAAAAGGGGTAAAATGATAATTTTATATTACACTATTGTTATTGATATTCACGATGGATATTACGTTAAAATATTTATGGACCGCAAAAATAAATAGAGTTTATTTACACCAACAAAAAATGTAGCGCGCATGAATCAATAGTTGATTCGGCATCGATCCTATAGTGGAGTCGTATGACGTCGGGATTAAATAGGTCGAGAATTTATGGAGATAAATTCGTCAGGTATTTGAATCCTAAGCTTTGTTCATATAGGTTAATTCAATCTCAGAAATAGCTTAGAGAACAGGAATAGAAAAACGAACTTAGTTGGACCAAAATGTGTTTTGGGGCCAAGGCATATTCCCTACACCTATATGTGATAAGTGATGTCACTTAAGTTGTTAAGTATAATTATTGTATTGAATTAATTATTTATTATTTTCTAATTATTAGATAATTAGTTAAATAAAATAAATAACTAATTAATTGATAATGATCAAATATATTTATCAATTGGATTGATGAATTTTGATACAACTAAAACTCTAGAAGATCATGTGATTTCGGCAATAATAGATAATTAGGAGAATTTTCAGAAATTTGATAATATATGTGTATATTTATAAATACCCAAAATTACTTTTTGATAAATATCTAATAGCAATTTGATTGTAAATAAATAATGAGGATAAGATACAGTTGTTGTTATCAACACACAAAAGGAAGAGAAAAATGTTTTCTCCTCTCATCATTGTTGCTGCCGAAATTAGTCTGAAGAAGGGAATATTTGATTTTTTTCCTCAATCGTTTTGAGAGCCCACACTCAAATTTCTACGTCAAATTCTTCTGAGATATATTTCTAAAATTAACGGGTGGTTGTTGGTGGACTAATTCAGAAATCGTTTGTGGAAGATCAAGTTCGTGATTTTGATCTTAAAGCTTGAAGAACACGAAAAACACTTGAGGGAGTTCAAACAGTTTAGAAATTCTCTGTTACAAAGTAAAGGTGAAAATCGTTTTCCCTTAATCTATTCATTTTAATATCGTACATGCATGATCAAACTAAAATTCGTTTTAAATTATTTAAAATGATTAAATAAGTTAAATAAAAAAATGTATATTCCCTCCACGAACCGTTCGTGGTTCAAATCTAATTTTCTTTAATCTTAAAACCGATCGATCCTAGCAATTTCCACTTAAATGGATCAGTAAACGGTGGGTTGTCAGCCGATATGGTTGAATTTAATTTGTGTAGTAGTGGTTTCTTAGCTGTTTCTTCAGTCGTTGGATTTGATTTGTGTAAACAAATTTCGATGTTATTCGACCGCTTTTGTCTTCTCAATATTTAAAAAATTTGTCTATGCGGTGGTTATTGTCATTCTTTGGAAGTAAATTGTTTCATAACAGCTGTTGGTGACGTAAGTAAGGTTAGGATTCAAATTGAATTTTATTTTTCGTGTGTTTTGAGATAGATCTAGATTCCGTTAGTGTTTTTTTAATTCTTTCGTTACCTATTTCATTTTTTTAGGCGCTTTCGTTTGTGCTTTTTACTGTTCTGTAGTTTTTGCCTCTAACAAATCAGTGAGTTTTGTTTGTGCCATTTCTATTACTAAAAATTAAATGACTGTCTTACAGAAAGTTCAATTTATTTTCAGTTGTTTTCTTCCTTTTCTAAGGTAAGGTTCTCTTTGTTTGTTGGTCTTTGCACAACCTTCCTTTACACCATATTTCTTCATATTCAGTCATGTACAAGAATCAACTACAACAACTAGCACAAATAAATAAGTTCAATATGCCATCGTATGCATCTATTAAAGAAGGACCAGATCATGACCCGATGTTCAAAGCTACGGTGAATTTCAACGGTGAAATATTTGAAAGCCTGTCCTATCACTCAACTCTAAGACACGCAGGACATTCTGCTGCTCGAGCAGCTCTTGAAATTCTATTTACAAGAGCTTCCACAAGATCTCTAATTACCAAAAATTTTGTAAGTTCTTTTACTTAAAAAAATAAATTCTTCTATTTTTATAGCTATTTCTCTTCTTAATTTAGCATTTCAAATATGTCAGGATGAAAGTAAAGTTTTCAAAAACATCCTCCAAGAAGATGTTCAAAGGCTGGATTAGACCTTTTCTTTTACAATACTCTAAGACCAGGTCCTCAATATCTATCTATTTTTAGTTGTATTGTGGACATGGTTGGCATGGCTTTTGAGGGTGAACTCGCTACAACAAAAAAGGAAGCGGAAAATAATGTTGTCATTTCTGACTGGTCCACCTTAAAAATAAGTAAAACTCATACTTCCTTTATTTTCACTTTATTCATTTATCATTTTCTTATTAATGTAAATATTTTCTTGCAATGCCAATTATAAGTGTAATATCGAATAGAAAACACAACATGATGAAGCAATGATAATAGAAGAGATCAATGTTTAGGGAATGACTTGTAGTTTTCATAAAATGCATCCGTGTACCAGCATACTTGATTTTAATATAAATAAATAATGTCTATATTATGTAAATAAAATAACATCATGTTTATGTTATTTTGTACTTCTTATGATGTATATGAATAGTGTTCAAATATATTTATCTAATTTATTATAAATTATAATTATTATTTATCTTAACTTCATTATATACATGTATATTATAAATCAGAAATCAGAGCATACTATTATAGCCCACACGTGTCGGCTACCTAATAATATATAAACCATGCGTGAGCTAGTTTTGACAAAAGAAAATGTTTGATAACATTTCCACGTAAGAGGCTGGGCAGCCAACGTTACAAGTACGCTACTCAAAGGTGACATGCCCGCTAACTTGATAGGAGCCAAGGGTACTGGCGCAAAGGTACTGGTGGCATTATCGAAATAATAGAGGAGAAACAGGGTGGATATCTATGAAGCTTGTCGTTTATGCCGCAAAACGTTGTAAATAACGGACGGACCTCGGAGGCTTCCGCTGGGTTTTGGGACTGTGTCGGAGAGAGAGAGGTTCGAACACTTCCACTACAACTCCCCATTGAAACCATCTACTCTCTCTCTCTCTCTCTCTCTCTCTCGCTCGCTCGCTCGCTCTCTCTCTCTCTCTCTGCAGGACTTGTCGCTGACTCATGCCTCTGGTTCGCTAGGGCTCCATTTCAATAGGAAGTTGTTGAAGTTGGACTAACCTTAACCAGTCAATTTCTATGTGCTGTGTAACTGCATTATAATCGTCTCCGAATGAGTTAGTACTAGAGAAGAAGCTCGGCTACTTTTACTGTAAGCTTTAACACCCTAATTTTCCTCACTGTCTGCGACTTTCTCTGGTGGAGCTTTAATTTCTCTCTATTTTGTATTTTATTTGCTCTTTAAATTTTCATTGGTAAATGATGAACTTTCTCTGTCATTGTGCTAGATTAAAGCCTGCAATTTTGTTTCTGTTGGTGTGATTTAAGGTGCCACTGTTCAAGGGTTTTTTGCCCTTCTTGTTATACTAGTAAGGTATCAGGGAACGGCAACTAGTGCTATTAGTCTAACTTAGTTGAGCTTTTGCTGAATCTATCATAGAGTATTTTCGAGAAAATTACTTTTCTGTCCGTATGTTCAAGTTTGAAACTTTTGGGATTGAAGTACTTATTATATTACTTACTGGTAGTCCAATATTTTTGTTTTGAGTCAAAAAAATATTGAAAATTGATGGTGTATTGGTAGATGAAATGTACTATATTCGTGGTTTTTTCATTTTTTTAATTATGGGTGTTTAAGATTGTTGATACATGGTTAACTTGGTTCAGGGAATTGAGATTGCAGTGAAAAGTGTGGATGGCGTGGACCGAGGAAGATGTTGGTAACGGGAGAGAGAGGGAACCTGTTAGAGATAACGGTTTCTTGCATGGATCACATTTTTCTCCCTGTACCAGCGGCTCTCCTGTAGGTATTACTTCGATCCGGAAGAAGTTTGAAGGAAAGGATGCCCTTTCTTTTGCCAACATTCTTCGGTCAAGGAACAAATTTGTTGATGCACTTGGCCTTTATGAGAATGTCATAGAGAAAGATCCCGGAAATGTGGAAGCTCACATTGGAAAAGGAATATGCCTGCAGATGCAGAACATGGGAAGGCTTGCATTTGACAGCTTTGCAGAAGCCATTGGGTTGGATCCACTAAATGCATGTGCCCTCACACATTGTGGTATTTTGTACAAAGATGAAGGTCGCCTTGTGGAGGCTGCTGAGGTATGCCAATGAAACTAAAGTCATGTTAATGAAAGGCAAAATTGATGGGTCCTTTTTTGTTTTGTATCGTAGATTACATATTATAGCTCATTGCCTAGACTTTAGTTTATGCTTTCTTATGTATTTCCTGTTACTGGATATGACTCATCATCTTTGAATCCTAAGTTTGCCAATGGTCACTTCTAGTCTTATATGTTGCAGGCTGTGTGTACACTATCTCCTTCCATTTTATGCTTAACAAAATGCATCTTTCTGCTTCTTTATGTATGTGCTGAATGGTAGTATCTGTTTATATGCCAATTATTGATGAATATTTTTGGGACAGTCATATCAAAAAGCTTTGAGAGCAGATCCTTCCTATAAACAAGCTGCAGAATGCTTAGCAATTGTGTTAACAGACCTTGGAACCAGCTTAAAGCTCGCTGGAAATACTCAGGAGGGAATTCAGAAATACTATGAAGCCCTCAAGATAGACCCTCACTATGCTGTAATCTCAATTCCTTATCATTACTGCTCAGTGTTTCCCTGTACTTCTATTCAACTTTAGTTTGTAGTTTGTACCGATTAAACGCAGATATGTATACATTCAAAAGCCCGCTTATGTATACTTATCAACTCTGTGCTTGCAGCCTGCATATTACAATCTAGGTGTTGTTTATTCCGAGATGATGCAATATGACACGGCCCTTAGTTGTTACGAAAAGGCTGCCTTTGAAAGACCTATGTATGCTGAGGCATATTGTAATATGGGTGTAATTTATAAAAACCGTGGTGACTTGGAGTCAGCTATTGCTTGTTATGAGAGGTAACTTATCAATTTTCTGAATTGATCACTTGCTATTCTTGCCTTTTCCTTTTGTTTTTTCGTTTATGGCAGGACTTGATTGCATCTTTGTGCATTTCTTGTGTGCTAAAAACTGTTGGATTCTTTGCTGTGTCAGGTGTCTTGCAGTTTCACCAAATTTTGAGATTGCAAAGAATAATATGGCAATAGCTTTCACGGACTTAGGAACAAAGGTGGTTTCACACTGATATCTCACATATCGTTTCATCCTCTTTGGATCTTTTGTTTGTGGTCATAATATAATAATATAGAGTTTATAAGTTTATCCATTAGTTCGGTATTAACCTTTGCTGTACAATCATTGTTGTGCTGTTTGTTTTTTATGTTTGTTATTCGTTTAATTGGTTCAAAGAAAATCCCAATTGTAATTTTCTAAAGTCAAATCTTAGGTTTTCTCTGAATTCTTGTGAGGCTGGGAAAGTTAGATCTTGAAAGACACTGAAAGGATGGCCCTATCATAATATTTTAGAATGTTTAAAGAGGTGAGATTGAGTGGGGTGGGAGAGGAGTAGTGAACGGCATAATATTTTATAAAGACATTGTTGAGGCTCTTCTACACTCATATTTACTATGTCTTAACTTGTACCTTAATCTTAAAAAATGCACCCATATTTTGATAATTTATCATTTTGTGTAACTTCGATAACAGTGGGCAAGATGATCTCTCTTTTTTATTTTTCTGGCTCTACTTTATCCACTTTACCAGTTTCTTTTTCGTTTTTATTTACCAGTTGTTCAGTATTTCCTACGCCTAATTCTATATTCAATAATGTAATTTCAGGTTAAATTGGAGGGAGATATCAATCAAGGCGTTGCGTATTATAAAAAGGCTCTGTATTATAATTGGCATTATGCTGATGCTATGTATAATCTTGGGGTTGCTTATGGAGAAATGCTCAAGTTTGACATGGTTAGATAATTACGGAGGATCTCTCTCGTTCTCTCTCAACTACATAAATACATGATGCATTAGTTTTACTTCTTGAAACTCTTGAAAAATATTATCAAAGATTTTCATTTTTGCAGGCTATTGTGTTCTATGAACTAGCTTTCCATTTCAATCCCCATTGTGCAGAGGCCTGCAACAATTTAGGGGTAATATATAAGGACCGGGACAACCTTGATAAAGCTGTAGAGTGTTATCAGGTAATTTTTATACTTGTCGAGTTAGTTCTCTGATTTTCCCCTCATTTCATTCTTATGATGGTGCAATGTGGATATGGCATCTTCGTCATAAGTTTCATCTATTTTGGTCATCATATTGCAGTTGGCATTGTCCATCAAACCCAATTTTTCACAATCTTTGAACAATCTTGGTGTTGTCTACACTGTCCAGGTATGTCAAGTAATCATTGATGAAAGACACCTTGAGATAAACTTATGTACAATACATTAAAATAAACTAACTTGTTCCAATTGGCAGGGTAAAATGGATTCTGCAGCAAGCATGATTGAGAAAGCAATTATTGCAAATCCTACATATGCAGAAGCTTACAATAACTTGGGTCTCTCTCTCTCTCTCTCTCTTCCCCCCC